>CP139505.1:219860962-219882292 GCA_021014915.2 Artemisia tridentata subsp. tridentata | reverse complement strand
ACAAGAAGGTTCGTCGTATAATTTCAGCGATTACAAAAAAAAGGAGTATATCCCTCTCCCTTAGTGTCTTTCCACTTTCGTCGTTCAGGAACAAACACTTCGCCTAATTCTTTTGAATCCCGGCCCGCTTTTTCCCCACTAACTAATTACGTTACGACCACTGAACAAACTTGGTTGACGCACATAGTTTATGCGCCGCTAATGTAGCGGCTTGTCGAGCATTTGACAAACTCACACCATCCATTTCAAATGGGATTTGTCATGTGGACACACGAGCAATCCAACCCGCAGGATTTCCTTTTCCTCTTCCCATTCTGACTTCTGTATGTTTCCCGGTAATAGGGAGATCTGCGAGAACTCTTACCCATATCTTACCATTTCTTCGGAATTGTCCGCTCATAGTACGATGGAATTGCCCAATTATAGCTCGACGCGCTGTTCAATGGCTCGATATGAAAGACGACAAGCTCTACAACTTTTAGTGCCATATCTTCCAAAACCAAGTCGTGTACCGTCCGCAACCCCTACTACATCTGCCTTTACGATATTGACTATATTTCGTACGTTTCGGATATATCACGTCCCCTTTCTTTTTTACTATATGAAATCCACACTTTGACACCTGAGATTCCGTAACGAGTAGATACTTCCGCAGGAGCATAATCTATTTTCTGGTTAAATACATTACTAGATGTTTTTCCATACTTTTTGCATTCAGTTCTAGCTATTTCTGCACCTTCTGATCGACCTGAACAACATATACGGATCCCCTCCACCCCTTTTTTCATTACTAATTGAATATCCTTCACTATTTGACTAAAAATGGAGCGAAATGATCTTGTTTTGTTCCTCGGTTGAAAAGAGATATCTTGAGCAATCGGAGAAGCACTTTGATAAATAGATTTGATCTTGACCGACTCAATTAAGGTATTAGTCTTTGTTCTATTAGACAACAAAGATCGCATTTTTTTCACTTCGTTCAAATAAAAGTTGTACCCATACGGAATTCTTCTGTTTCTCAGTATGATCTCTATCATCATCTCTATTCCCTTTATCAATTCTCCTATCCCACCTAGGTCTATGAATTTCTCTATCAATTCCATTACCTTATCCTTAGCCATGAGGTTCCAACATTTTTTCCTGAATTTTCGTAGGAGTTGTTCCCGGGCATACTCAAAAAAAAGGTTATTATACACCCCAACCCCGTCCCTTGGAAAGAAAAAGGTAGCACCGAAGAAAGGAAAGAGCGAGATGGTGGTTTTTGTTGTTCCCGCGAAGCGAGGATGATTCGACAAGCGAATGAAGTGGGTCAACTTTTTGTCTTCGGCCAAAAACTTTTTCTCGCTAGTCGAGCTTTCGACAAAAAAAGCGAAACGTATTCTCTTATCTAAGCTTCTTCCCTGTGCATTAGCTCCCCCCATGGTAGATGGTTCAAGCACGCCCGGTTCCACGAAATGATTGAGAACTACGACGGGGTCGAAATGCATTTGGTTCTTTGTCTTCAATAAGTATTGCATGACCGAATAATTCAAGGAAGGGCGCACCGCAGGGAGGGTCCTTTTTAGTGGATGACTCGTCGGGCTGTCGGAGTTTGACTTCTTTGAGAAAAAGAACTTGAATAGCTTCATTTTTCTGAAGGAGTCGTCATTTAGGAGGGCTATGTCATTTACAAGCCCGGCGTATTTCGGATGCTTGAAGGCCCCGCTGACCCGAAGTGATTTAGAAAGATTCTTCTTTATCGATGGTGATCGGTCATGGTATCCATAGCGTTGCTTCTTTTTCGGCCAAATCCTGATTTCGTTTTGCTTCTCCCGGTCGTCGAGCCTGATCGACTCGACTCTTTTCGCTGCCCCCCGGGCTCTCACTTCGTTTCGTTCTTCTTCTGTACCATCGCTTGAATGAAGACACCCGATCGGCCCGACTTTACCAAATGCCCACCACTGGCCCTTCCCCTTTCCGGGTCTGGATTTTTTGCGTCGTTTCTGTCGTCGTGGTCGACGGGGAAGAAAGAAATGAATGAATGTTCTTTTGGGAAAATGTAGAATAATACACCTACCGAGACGAAAGCCAAAGGTGAGTCTAGTAGGTGGACGTATCGAACCGAAATAAGATCTAAGATTGACGTCTTGATAGGCGACATATGAGGAAATTCCAGAACCATTTCTGGAAGAAGGAAGATTTGTTGATATCTTCTCTGAAGCGGAAGTTGATCCTGAAAAGTACAACAGAGACGCATATCTTGGGATAATCAACGTAAATGAAAGATCGAGGGGATTCTATCGATTGAGGCAGCTCAGACGCAAGCCTCATGAAGAAGTCTACTCGAAGCACAGAATTATCAGATACGTTGAAGTTAACTCAGAGTATCAATATTCTCACGGATCGGTTGAATATCACGTTGTCAAAACAGATAATCAACACTACAACTTCAGTGAAGCTGACTACATCAACCTTTATCCTCATGATCTCGAAGATATCCTAAAGAGAAGAAGAGACTGCTTCAACAAGAAAGCCATTGACCAAGACTTGATTGAATCAGTATTGATCTTCATGAGAGCTTATGTTGTAGTAACTCACATCGAAGACTTACAGATAGGGATTGAAAGCTATCAGAGTAAGATCAACCTGACTCCTCCGATGTTAGCTTGCATTGGTATTCAGAAAGTTAAGAGTTGGACATGTTTTACAAGACCAGGCCTTGGACTATGTCTGGTGTATGTGACCGAAGAGAAGCAAAAGAGATTGTTTAGAGTCGTTGAAGTAGCCAAGTTCTCTTCCGGTACTCTGCTACGGATTCTGAAGAAACTTGAGCGAATAAAGAGGAAGGTGGAGAAACTGCAGATAGAGATGACTGCAAGCAATCATCATATGTTGACAAGGGTTATGAATGTGATTAAAGAAAGGCTTACACTTCGAGCATCATGGAGATGAATGGAACAAAGAATCGGATGTCGAAGTTGGCCTGACAAGAAGCTCATAAATAGAAGACCCAAATGATCTACCCTTAGGGGGAGATTGTTGGAACACAAAAAGTGTAAATCATTAGTTCAGGGACTTCTATTTATCTTTTGTATTAGTATAGGGTAAGTTGTGTAACATTGTGTGGCTTGCGACAGCATAACACTATCGCAACACTTGTATAGTTACGATAGTATGCTTGACTATTGTATGGGTATAAATACCCCTACCTCATGGGTTATGAGGTGTGTGTTCTTCCTTCTATCAATGCGAGACTTTACATTATTTCTCTCGTTTCTCTCTCTAAACTAAAGTGTCCATACCCAATTTATCTCACTAAGATTATTAGAGTAGACGTGATATTATTGGAACAACAAAAACTCATACTGAAAGCTAAACTCGCCACACAATTAAACACACACACAATTTCATTATGGTTGGAGGACAACACCTATGCAAAACAACCATACTCTTCATAGAAACAAAACCGAAAAGATAAGACCCGAGAATACCGGTCAAAGCCATTTTGATGCACTTATTAGATATTAAAATATGGGTCATAATGTGCACTTGTGAGAAATTATTAGAGGTGAGAATAAAAGCAATGTCTTCAAAGGGGTTTGGTTATGTGTCATTTTTTTTAAATGAACACTTTACATAAACCATTACAAAAACAAACACTTTCAAAAGGATTTACCAAAATCGATGAAGCGAGCAAAACATTTGGGCGAGCGAAGCATTTGCTTGCCATGTTCTTTGTATTTTAGCGAGAACGGCGAGCAAAACATGGGGTGAGCAAGCATTTTGCTCTCCATGTTCTTTGTCTTTTAGCGAAAAATGTTTGTCTTTTTCTAAAAACGGCGAGCAAAGCATTTTGCTCTCCATGTCGATTTTGGTAAATCTCTACAAAAGTGTCGGTTTTAGTAATTCTTGTTGGGAAGTGTTCATTTTAGTAATTGATTTTTTTGTTATTCCCACTCCTAAAATGATACGAATACTTTCTTAATATATTTTTTTTTACTTTCCTTTATTTTTATAATTTTATTTTTATTATAAAATTATGAAATAAAAAACAGAATATAAAATATAAAGTTTTACAAGTCAGAAGTAGAAAAACACAAAAAATATGGAGCAGAAAACTATAAAGAATTGTCTTACCCTGTTAATAAAGTGGGTAAAATTGTCGGAAAAAAGTGTGGAGCATAAACTACTATAAAGTTTGACATGTCAAAAGTTGTAAATGAAAAAGATACAGAACAAAAAACCATAAAAACTGACTTGTCCTGTCAATAAAGCGGGAAGGAGTAGATATTTTTTTAATCGATATTAGCTTCTTTTTTATTGAAAAATTTATTTTGTCAAAACTAAATGTGTACTCGAACAAGGTGCAGGAACCCGCCGTGTTGCGGCGGGGGCGTTCGCTCTATTATTTGTTGTTTATGATTGTAAAACTGGCATTTGCAAGCGAAACGATTTTAGAAAACCTGGTATTTTTATTAGAGGTGCCACTGAACACCAAAAATAGCAGGCTTTTACATAAGCGTCCTGGGAAAAACTGACTTAAAGGTTGCCTGCTAATGCAGCGTTTGCTGTGGATATTACATCCCGGGTTACGCTACTTTACTCCTACTTACTGCATATGCTACATATTGGATTACCTACGAACGTCACATACATTACATAGAGGGGTTTACTTTTACGTTACTGGAGGCCGGTGGAACTTTCGTTATGGCAGCATTCGTGGTTTGCCTGTAGAGCGAGCTCATGAAACTTGCTGATTTCGTCTGTTACAATGCTTTTGCTCCAGTTATTATTCAAAACATCGGCCCAATCTTCATCTTCATTTGGAACCACTTCATTACCGTAAGCACGATGGACCACTGTAGCTGAATGGGTTGTTCGATACGGTTTCCCATCCTTCAAGAGACTTCAATTGGAGATATCTTTGTTCTACACCCTGGCCACACAAACATTTTGTAATTATAATTTCAAGATTCATTTGCAGCCACTTTTCTAGCAATATTACTTTTAAACCTGCCAAAACTCGCTTGACTTAAGTACTTCTTATACATCAAACAAAACTTCAATCTCGATCTTTTAAAAAAACTAAAAACTCTTTACCTCTATCAGATCCCAGAAATTGGGGTCCTATAAAATGAACCCACACCGCGACAAATCCATTTCGGATGACACAACCGTTCCGTAATCTGCCAACAGTACTCGAGTTTTGAGTGAAGGGAAATGGAAAAGAATATGAAAAGGAAAAAAATGTAAAAGGAAAGGAAGTGTTAGTTGATATGTTTTTTAGATAGAGGAAAGGAAAAAGAAGGTAAGTGGGAGGAAAATGAAAATAACTTGTTTAAATTACATGTATGCCCTTTAGTTGTTAATATCAAATTTTTAAAAAGGGTATATTAGTCTTTACACAATATATGCTTCCCCTTTCCTCCCAAAAATGAGATGAAGATTTTCTTAACAAAATTTCCTCCCATCTTCCTTTCCGCTTCCCTTTCCCCTCTTAAAAAAGACTAAAGAACACAAAAAACTTTCCATTTCCTTTCCTTTCCTCGCAAAACATAACTCGAGAACTGAGTGCAAAACATTTTATCATAACACTTGATATGCAACATGAACAAATTAACAAAAATGGAAAGTGTAACTTTTAGTAATTATGATCAAATTAACGCGGCACCTGCGCTACTAGTTCGCCCAGTAGCCATGCTTCAAACGCCTGATACATCAACTATGGAAGATCTTAATATGATTCAGAAGCATGAAAGGGACTGATTATCGTTATCTATTAATCTTTCCTTGTTTAGGAATCTAAATTAATAAAAGTATTATAAATAATCTACTATACCTGAAAACTTTGCTTCTCAACCGTAGCCTGGAATCGCATGAACGTGACAGATCCCTACCAACTCAGTGTTACAAACCGTGGTTGACCTACTTTTGGCATTCGAGTTGGCAATTCTCTGTTGTTGCCACCCGTACTGCCAGAAGTTTTTTCTGAACCTTCATTAGTTCCTACAGCAGGAGTAAATTTATAAGAGTCGGTGTAGTGTAGTGTCTCTGAGTTACCTGAAATCGCATGAACGTGATGAATCCTTACCAACAGAGTGTTACAAACCGTGGCCGACTTACATTTGGCACTTGCAGATGCCATTCTCTATTGTTACCACGCGTACCGCTAAAACCCTTTTGTGGACCTTCATTAATACCTACAACATGAACAAATTTATAAGAAACAATGTAGCCTAAGGTGTCATTTATATCCTGTATATAGAAGTAAGATGACAACACCAAAAATCGATTTAATAATAGCAGATTTGCGAATCAAGTGTATGAAATAAGATACGGCACTACAGATACAGGGCAAAACATAAGACCTATTCTGTAAGTCACAACACAAATCTAAGGAAAAGTTTATAAAAAGCTATTAACAAATAAACAATATGAACGAAAAGTTTATGAAAGAAAGCTATTCTATAAGTCACAACACAGTATCTGGAACATATTCTGACCTGAAGCCTATCGAAGAAGGAACTCCCGTTCGAGAAAATTGTAGAAATCTCGCAGCACCAAAGTGACCAACTTCAAGACAAATAACATACAAAAAAGCAACAAAGATAACACTTTTAACAAAAAAAAAAAAAAAAAAAAAAAAAAAAAAAAAAAAAAAAACAAAAGAACAACTTTAACTCAAAAAACAAACTTTCATTTAAAAGATTCCAATTTTTGTACCTGAAGAGCCAATATTTTCAGCGCCACGAACGGTTGCCAAAACCACGAAACCTGTCGCCAATAACTGCTACATAGCGCACCCTCAATTGTTAGAACCTGTAACTCAACCTTCTCTATTTGTAAAACCCTAAATTCTGAATTCCTAATTTTACGTCTAATTTTGAATTTTTCCCTAAGTTATGATTATGATTAATTACAAACCTAAAAACTATATGTTATAAATATAACTACTATTAATATTAACTAACCTAATATACACATTAATAATATGAATTTGTTACATAATTGAAACTTTCCTAAACCCTCATCTAACTTGTATACGTTTGTAGCCTTTGTCCCATACGATTTGAATACAATTTATGAGATATTAATCCCACAAAACTAGCCTATAATCACGCCTCTTAAAACACAATCAAAAGCCAATTGAATTCACAACTACTAGTTACCATATAGAGAACCAACGCCCCCCATCCAATTCGTTTAGTTCATACGTTTTCTATCTTCTTCTTTTTTTCTCTTCTAGGATACGACATCAACAAAAACTAAAACACACAAAGTACTACCATTTTTTCTCTCTCTCAAAGATCAAGGCTTCGAAGGTTGTTTGTTGTTAGTGTTCTTTCGTGGGGGTTCAAGGGTTTGTTGCTGTGGTTATATTTGGTTTGAAATTGCTCTTGTCATCTCTTTTTCTTGTCTCGCTAAACTGTTAACAGGTAACATCATCGCCTCTTGTTTTTCTTGTCCATTCGACACACACGTTTGTATGATCTGTATTAAACAAAAACTAAAACCTAATCGTGTATATGCTAAACCTAATCTGATATGTTTATTACTTTTCTATTCATTAATGTGTTATAAAACATGTAAAAAGGGCCACGTGAAATCATAAACTATAACATGCTAAAACCTGTCATAATCGACCCATGTTTCTGATCTATTCGACCCCTATTTATTCAACCTAAATCTGATCTATTCGACCTTAATATGATCTCAATAACGTGCTTCTAAATCTGGAACGAAACCTGGAATAATTAATATGACGCGTATAGAATTAATGATCGAATTAGGGCTTTATTTGTGATTTTATGTGGGCTATTTGTGTTAAAGATTTGTGTGTGTGTGTATATATGATTGTATGGGTCGACATGTAGGGCTGTTAAGTGTTTTTGACCTATGAAACTTGAGTAAAAATCATATCTAAAAAGAATTAGACATAGGTGATTATTTTGGTCTCGTTAAGTCCCATGTGGCTCGTTAATTTCTTAGGTCGAGTGTGTGATTGCATGTGTGATTTAGTGTGTGTTAAATGATGTCTTAAAACTTAATAAAACCTTAATTGAATAAGGTCTAAGGGTCGTGGTATTGGTTTGGTTAAACTTAAGTCGTTTGTTGTCTCGCTTTCTATGTTGTCCATATTTGAGTCAAATTGAATGGGGTCTAAGCTAATGATGCTAAGGTATTTTTATGTGACTCTTGAGTCTAAAACTTAGTTTAGGATGTGTGCTCTCTGGATATTAAGTTTTATAGCCATTGGAGGTCGGGTAGAAGGTCTTTTGATTTTTACAAGATTAAGTGTCAAAACTGTGTTTTGGATGTCTAGATTTCAGTCGCTGTCCTTGATTTTTAGTTTTCAAACCATAAGGAATTAAGAGGTCTCATTTGACAGGGAGGATTTCTAAGATGTATACGACTTACTGGAATTTTTGTGGATTTTTCTGAAAGGTTTAAATGGGTTAATTAAATACAAACTTTCGGGGTATACCTGCAGTGCACTTTCTGGACAGGTCTGGGAAAATGATTTTTGATTGGATACTTGCATTTTTAAATAAAATCTGGAAAAATTACAGTAATTACCTAACATGTATAAGTATCTATGATAATTATTTGAGCACCTCAGAAAGTATATAAGTGTGGTTTTAAATTTATATACAAAGGGGCTTGAATGTGATAAAATCTGAAATATGTTATAAGTTAAGGTCTTGGTGTAACCTAATCCCATTAAATATGTTTTGACGCTAAATTCATTTAAAAACCAATCCGAGATACTTTTAAACCTATGTTATGAATACTTACTATTCCACATGTGAAACCCTAAAACACATTAATGAATGAGTTAATATGTACTTAAAATCCGTTATGATATTAAATGAGCGTATAAGTAATATATGATTATAATTCGTGTAGATTCGGTGAAGAAGGAGTGATTCACCTTTCCTTGTGTTCTTTTCCATTTGCTTTCAATTTTATAAGGTACAGATATTCTGCCCTTTTTCAGTAAGGGTTTTTCTCATGACTCGTTTCGTTATGATATGGTTTGATTCGTTCGTGACTTCAATATTCGCATTTGAATCATTTGATATTTTGTAATCCATTAGATATTATGACTTGTATGCAAAACCTTTTTGAATATATATCTTAATGATGGTTTTGATAAATACCATTTTTAAAATGATTTCTATGAATACGAGGTAACACCACTTTTTATATAAAGGTTTAATGACTCATATGAAAACGGCTTTTAAAAGAATACTTTCATGAAAACAACATTTAAATGATTTTCATAATTATATAATTTGGCTGTACTCTATCCTTAAAGATTTCCCATGACTCATTGTCTCCTGATATTTGTTATGCTTCGATCCATATTTGTCTAGTTATTTGTTTGATTATTCGTTTCATGCTATATTCTATTCATATAGCTATTATCTGAGTTGGATAATTTATAATTATCCCTTATCATTAGATTGCATGTACTATGCCTATTATGTTGCCCATATTTGTAGCCAGTCACGGGGAGTCCATGGTCGTGCCATTGATGCACCAATGGTATTGACACTATCTGTGGAGGTGAGTTTTTGTCCACCGCGTTACCATTTGTTTATATAGCTGTATATATGGCGCACATGGCCCGTGTTTATTATATGTATGTTTAGTCTAGAACTGGTATATGTATCTCTGTTTTGAAGGGAGCGTATGGATGCATCCTAGGTACTTAGTTCAGTTTTGACATATGCTTGTGAATGGACTTGAGTGTGTGCAATACACCCCATTTCACTTTTTAGTACATCGAGCTAGCTACTCCATGTACAATTTGTTATATGATTTATTGGGAATTTCCTTTAATATTGATATCCACTTTATGTTCATTATTATGCTTTGATCCCTTTCATATGTTTCATATTCTGTTTGACATCTTGTTTAGCAGGTTCTCTTGGATTCATTCGCTTATTCATTTCGTATACGCTTATTACCTTTCATTTGTTTATATCTGTTCACTGAGTGTTAGCTTAGCCGCATTTTCTTTTCTCTGCGGCAGGTAATAAGAGGGATGCTGGTTATGAGTGTTGAGAGTAGAAGATAGAGGACCTACCCTTGATTAGATTCTATTATTGGAGTTATGATTGTAGACATTATGTTTTGGATATGTATTGTATTTAGATTATTGTTTGGATTATGTTTCGTAAGTCCTTGTAATTCTTGACTTAGTATTTAATAAGAAGTCTTCCACTTACGTTTATATGTTCTGATTGACACCGTAATGTTACACTTAGGCCCTTTTCGGGTTGGGGTGTTACAGTTATGGTATCAGAGCCAGGTTTCGACCTGTAGTATTTTAAGTTATGACCTGTGAAAGATTTGGCCCTTAGGTTTGCACTATAGGAGCTTATGAAACAACCTTTCAGAATTTGCCTTAGGATTTCCACTCTGAAGAAACTTGAATTATGACCGGTGAGGATTGGGTAGACTATAAGACATTTGTTTAAGTATCATTGCTTCCATATCACTCTGATTCGTGCTTTACTTTTACTTAAGCCCTTTTAAGATCACTTTTTCCGGAGATTAGAAACTTATTATTTTGCACAACCTAAGATTTGTGATCGAGTAAGTTTAGAATGCGTTGAGAATTCTGTAGTAATGTCTGACACTATATAAGCCTTATTTTCTGATTTCGACCTTAACCTCTGATTCGTTTGTTAATCATATAGATGCCTATTAAATCATTTTGAGAGTTCTTGTGACCATGATGTGTTTGACACATTCTGTGATTTCTTTTGCTTTTGCCAAGCATATTTAAGTCTCCCTACACTATTAGATTTACCTTAACCATTCCTATTCCTATGAGAAATCTTGTGGTGATTAACAACGAGTATGTGAATGTTTCCCTCACTTTTGAAAGATGAGATTCACTCTGCTGATCTGTCTTTCTCTGCAATGTTAATTTCGATGTTATTCTAGTATGGATTAGTTGACTGAGCATCAAGATGCTAACTACTGTCATACTGTACACCTTTGACGATTCGAACATCCTGAATTTTTACCATGATTCCCGACTGGTTAACCCGTTGTTATCGTTACCACCCTGGAAACTCGTACGTTATTTTCGTGGTTGTGAAGGTTTCCTAGCACCTATTTTTGTACACCGTGGGATGGATCTCACCTTGAGAGTCATTTGCAATCTGAGTTTTCTCGATGTAATCCCTGAACGAACTACCAAGATTTTCCACTGGAGTGTGAAGTTGAATTGACCTGTATTGAGAGATTGTTTAGTCACGACTCGAGGTAGAATATGATATCAATAAAGGCATGTTTATATGATGCAAGTATTATGACGCCTGGCCAACGTGATAATAGTTACATCATATAACCTGATCTTATTAGGATCATAGGATGCCTTTGAGAAGTGATTGAGATCAGTGAGTGGAATGAGTCAGAATTCTATCTGAATAGAGCGACGTTTTGCCTGATTCTGAAACTCTGTATCAAATAGCACCAGTTGAATTGAGAGAACTGTAGGGGCAGCTACAAGAACTACTAGGAAGTGGTTTTATTCGTCTGAGCGTATCGCCGTGGGGTGCTCCAGCGTTATTCGCGATTGATGCGGTGCGATGTGTCATTGCGGTTTAGCAGTATTAATGCCTACTCAAGTTTTAAATTTATATTTAGCCGACTTATCAATAACACACACACATAACGAGCAGTGTACCCGGTCAGTATGAATATAATGGTAAGTAGAGTGTCGATCACTAAGAGTGGAACGTATTATCTCGTTATTCTAATCAGTATTTTAATAATCTAAGTTAGCTATACAACCTAATCTAACGCAAGGGGGTTCAGCCTGAGAGACTGGCACGATTTGGTTGCAATTAAATAATAAACTAAACAAATAGGCACGAATCAGCGAATAGCACACACGTACACAGATAAATACTTGAGACAATAAGAAGATTTGTCCTTATGATTAAGTAGATTGTCACTTGTTTTATTGATAGTTTTATATGAAGTGTATGTAGTTAACCCTTTCTCGTTGGTCCTATTCTTATCGGCGAGTAAACCCTTAATGATTACTTATGTCTAAAAGTTATTCCTAAGTGATCAATTTAGTAACAACCGTGGGAGCCACATTCTCTTCCGTAGTCAAATGCGCAGGCCACTAATAAACACAGAGGTTATCAATTCACTAATAAGTAGTAACCAAAGACATCAACATATAAACTTTAATTGATGGGAAAGCAGTTTTAAGGGAGTGCAACCTTTCCGTTGTCACATTACACAAGCCATCAATCCTGATGAATTAAAGTTTACTAACACAATAAAACAAAACTACTTAATGAATTAAACACATGCAGGACCTTCTTACAGCTCTTGTATCTTCATTCGGGTGTGTCTTGTGCTGCCTATTCGTCTGAATTCGGCCTTAGATTTCTCTGGTCTTTAATATATGTGTTGACTAAAGCTTCGGAATTCGTCTGGTCTTGGGGTATTTATAGTTTCTGTCTGAGGGTAAGATGCGGCGCATCTAGTAAGTAGATGCGGCGCATTGACTTAACTCCGCGTGGGGTCCAAGATTAATATATTCAGGAATATTCGTACACCGCCAGAAGATGCGGCGTAACTCCATAAATAGATGCGGCGCATGTCCTCTTGTATCTTGGATCGTATCTGGTGAAATCTTGATAGTGATGCGCCGTATGTAATAAGCGAGATGCGGCGCATCTGGAGCAGAATGTCTTGATCTTGTACATTTCAGTAGACTCTTAACTTCTTGTATGTTTTGCTCCATAATTAGTCAAAAATCGCCAAGTTTCACCAAATGCTTGTTTTTACCTGAGAATTACAAAAGTAAACGATTAAGTATCAATCCTCATACATAATATAATAAAACAAGTCAAATTAATAGGATAAATGATGGTAATAAAATGTACTTATTTGAGTTCATCAAATATCCCCCCACTTGAACTTTACTTGTCCCCAAATAAACCTTAGAATTAATCTTATGAAAATGTACCCTAAAAGATATTAGGATTTATTTTTATATTTAAGCATGTATTCATTTTTGTCATAATCACACAACTAAACACTTAACGAATTAGAAGTAAAATATAATATTCTGATAAAAGCAAATCTAATCGTTTAACTGTCCAGTCGTGACGAATATTCTATCATAAGCTTGGCAAGTATACACATCTCCCCCACTAAAGCCAAGGAATAACAAGTCTGAAGCGGTAAAAAGGGTTTTGAGGTTTTAAGGGTTAATTATTCTCCTTAATCTCTATCGATCTCAAATTCCAGAAAAGGCGACAAAATCACAAATACATGATCGAATCCACGAACACGATACTTGCAATTGCTCAAATCCTTAACTTGAATAGGCTAAAGATAGGTCCAAACTTCACCAATAATAATATATCAAAAAGGGCGACAAAATCATAAATACATAGCCGAATCCACGACTACGATACTTAAGATTGCTCAAATCCCTAATCTCAATAAATCAAAGGCTTGGTTGGATAAAGAATAATACAGGGTATGGATAATATTTGGGATACAAATTGGTGTAAAATAAAAAATAAACAAAACAGATAAATTAAAATCCTAAGTGTGGTTAATCACTATCCCAACCATCCCATGAATAAGACTCATATCATTGAATAACTCACGCTTTAACACTTGAAACACACGCTTTAGGTAGACACGAATTATACTCAACAAAATCTTAATCAAAGAATAAACCTTAGTTGGCATTCCCATAACTGCCAACTCCCATTCAATCCATAAATATAATATACAACAACTAGTGGTGATATCGACCACTTAATACAAAACTTTACATAAGTTGGTTAAACAAACATCCAACTTTTCCTTTTTCTTTTTCTTTTTTTTTTTCGATTTTTTTTTTTTTTAACTACTAACATAAACATAGATGTGTAAAATTTCACCACATCACTAAAACGATAACTCTGGATAATTTTTCCATACTTTTCATGACTTCAGAAATAACGGTAATAGTGAAAGTAGTAAACACACGAAAAATAAACTCAAAGATATACAATATTTACTTTCACTCCAATTGCATTGTGCAATTTCCCGACCTTAACCATAGATAATGAATTACGCACGCGAACACAGGTAATGTAAGGAAACACACTTTGCCTAAAGCAATTAACCAACCACGGATTTTAATCTACAGGGTAGGCTAAGGTGTAAGGGTGTAACGAAACATTTTAACAAAGGTGTAAGAAACGAAAGGAATGGCTCTGAGTGTTTTTCTAGGGGTATCTTACTCTAAAAATGAGAGTAACAAAAGGGTTTATACGGGGGTTAACTAACCAGTGTAGTTAGCTAATAACACATAACATATAAGGCTATTTGGGTGTAATCCTAGAAATTTACCAATTTAGACAAGTCATTCCAATTATATAAATAATACTTATTATGGTGGTCTCGAATAGTATACAAGCCAAGTTCTAAAGTTTACAAGTCACCGGCACACTCATAGATTTGTGAATTTTGAAAAATCACAATTTTTGAAAATAACGTCATGTGTGCAGCTATGCAACTTAGACTTTAAACAAAAACATGCTAAAAATTTTAAATTTTGATATATTAAGCATATTTTGAAAAGTTTAGGACAAGTAAGTGTTAAGTGTTCTAATTCTCCAATCCCCCCACTTAAGTTAAACAACGTCCTCGTTGTTTGTATAAAAGGTTAAAAACTGGAAAATAAAAGAATTAGAACAGAAAAACTCCCCTGAGATTTGCTCGGTATGATCCTCCATTTGTATAAGAGCAAAAATCATCTTCTTGTGGATTAGAACGTTTAAGCTTCATAATAGATGTATCCACAGGAAATGCAGGAATCTATAATACCACCAAGGCTTTAAAACACACCTAAGTTAAGAAAGGTTCAAACTTGCATAATACATTAGTAGTTAGTTAAAATAAAACATAAAAATTAAAATGAAAATCATCAGGTCAGTCGATGCGCCGTATCTTATGGAAGAAGATACGCCGTATCGAGCCTGGAATAAATACGGATCAGAATAGAAGATGCGTCGCATCCTTAATCAGGGATGCGCCGCATTGAAATAAACTGATAAAAAGTTTTAAAGTCGAAATATATAAAAAAAAATGCTGAAAAATAAAGATATGACCTGTGCAGGAGATGCGTCGCATCTCAGGATTGAGATGCGCCGTATCCTCTGCGGGCCTGACTGACTCGACTCAGAACATAAAATTAAAAGATAAATCCGGGTTATCTCCCGGCAAGCACTTGTCTTTATTCCAGAGTCTTCAAGTTAGACTCACGTTCAGCTCTTCATTTAGTCCTTGTCACGGTCCATCCTTCTTCCTTCATCCGAAAGATGTTCCCGTATAGCTTTGCGACGTTTTCTTCCGTTCGGCTTAATCTTCTATAACTCTTGGTCTTCGTTGCAACATATTCCTCCTCTGGTCCAAAAGAATATTTGATGATTTTAAATTTTTCAGAAATAATCATGGGTGGCTCATTATAAGGGATCCCAAGTAGTTGACATTTTCTTTTGATGAATTCTTCTTCGTCTTTATCAACAAACTTAAAATAAGGATCCTTAATCAAATAGTCATCAAGTTCATCAATTAATGACTTATTGTTATCATCATCTTGAATTGCCTCCCATTCTCTTTCCAATTCCCATTGTAACCGTCGACTAAGCTTCGTGTAATCATCAAATTGTTCATGCACCCATTCCTAGAAAGTAGTATCCGATGTTCCCTTAAGTCCTTTCAAGTATTCAATTCTACCCTTTTCTTGCAAAGCCTCCGCTTTTTGTGGGCAGTCTTCAACATTATCATACCACTCATAGTCTTCAAAGGTTACATCTTTTCCAACCCGTTTCATCCCAATTATACTTCCCCCATTACAGGTTCCGTCACTCTTATAATCACAGGTCGGCCAAACACTACTCCCATCTTTGAAAACGAAGGGTGTACAGGTGTGATTAATGTGCTCAAATTCCCATGGTTTATCCCAAACCCATGGTATTTGGTCATTCCATTCGTAGTACCAGGTGTTTTTGAAATCATCATAGGTCTTGAATCCTGGTAGATCTCCAGTTAGCACATCATCGTCGACTTGAAGAAGGTAGTTAAATTCCTTGAATTGCTTGCACAAGGGTGTCTCATAATCGAACACATCAATGTCAATTCTGAATAATTCTTCAATGCCCTCATTGACTGTTGAATCATGAAGTGACGACCCATAGTCGCTCTCTACTTCTTCGTCTTCACCTCTCATCCAATATACCCATAATGCATCTTTAGTAGCTCGATCCATGCTCTTGTGGTTATTGAACTTACTAGCCAACCACTCTGAAAAATCAACATTGTTAGGATCATGGTCAACGTCAAAGCAAGCTTTTCCCATCATTTTCCTCCTTATCTCCATGAACTCGTTAAATTGCTCCCTAAAACTCCGTGTCAACCATGAAGTCATAATCTGCTTGACTTCATTTGCAGGGGCAAATTTCGTACTACCATACTTAAGTTCAAGCCAATCATTGAGGGAGAGGTCCATCAATCTTACCAACCTGCCATGAAATAGTAACTCCGCCACAGCATAAATTCTTTCATCGTCCAGATAGTTCTCATTTAATCCCCAGTACTGTTCGGAATAAGGCATGTAAGAGATTTGGGTATTGCCTCCACCACAGCTTTTGTTGCTTGAGTCCATGTATGCAAGATAGAATTTCCCATCATCTTCTTCGATAGTAGTCCAAGTCAATCCTTTGGATTCAATAATAGGCCATAAGAGCGACAATTCATCTCCAGTGTACCTCACAAATACATCATAAGAGAATACCCCTTTGTCAATGTTGCATAAACGCATGAATTCCTTAAAAGCAGCTTCAAGAGGGGTCTCCCAAGAGAATAAATCCGTATCAATCTCGAGTACATTGAAGTTGACATTATCATAAACTTCCATGGATGAGTTCGAAAGCAAGAATTCCATAGCAAGATATCCGTTCTTCGACATATCTTCCATAGCAAAATCTGTCATCACAAGTAAAATCATTAGTAGGATTTGTTCGCTATAAAAGAAATTAATGAATTCAGAAGCGGATATAAGAATACAAATAGCTGATATCTGCAGACGATGCGTCGTATCCAAAAAGTTGGATACGCCGTATCTTATAATCGTTAAAATCAAATCAGACTTTTATTCAGAAAATAGATACGCCGCTTAGAAATTAGAATGCGCCGTATCAATTTTAATTATCAAAAATCGATATTTTTTTAAAATTAAATGCGTCGTATTAACAAAAGTTAATGCGCCGTATTTTCGTTACGTTTCAAAATATAAGATTTTTGATTCAGAAGATACGCCGTATCGACAGAGATCGATGCGTCGTATCTGTTTAATAATTCGAAAACTATTTTTAATTAAAGTAATAGATACGCCGTATCTGCAAGGGCAGATGCGTCGTATCGCGTTAACGTTTAGAAAAAATTTTCCTTAAAAACAGATACGCCGTATCTTGGGGAAAGATGCGTCATATCGAATTAATTAAACGCGTTGTATTTTATAAAGATTAAACGCAATACGCCGTATCTGAGAGATCAGATGCGCCGTATCGTTCGATTTAGCTCAGTACAACGATAGCAGAATACAAGAAATACGAAAAATAAAAACAAATAAAAACACAAACGAAAATAAACACAAAGAAAACAAATAACACACAAAAACAGAAAATATGCAAAATAATACAATGAATGCAATTTAATCTAATATACAACAGAATTAGCGGTTAGATGAAAAAAATTAAAAACCTAATTAAAATACTAATCAAATTAACAGATAATAACAATTCACTCCCCGGCAACGGCGCCAAAAACTTGATGGGGTGCGATGTGTCGTTGCGGTTTAGCAGTATTAATGCCTACTCAAGTTTTAAATTTATATTTAGCCGACTTATCAATAACACACACACTTAACGAGCAGTGTACCCGGTCAGTATGAATATAATGGTAAGTAGAGTGTCGATCACTAAGAGTGGAACGTATTATCTCGTTATTCTAATCAGTATTTTAATAATCTAAGTTAGCTATACAACCTAATCTAACGCAAGGGGGTTCAGCCTGAGAGACTGGCACGATTTGGTTGCAATTAAATAATAAACTAAACAAATAGGCACGAATCAGCGAATAGCACACATGTACACAGATAAATACTTGAGACAATAAGAAGATCTGTCCTTATGATTAAGTAGATTGTCACTCGTTTTATTGATAGTTTTATATGAAGTGTATGTAGTTAACCCTTTCTCGTTGGTCCTATTCTTATCGGTGAGTAAACCCTTAATGATTACTTATGTCTAAAAGTTATTCCTAAGTGATCAATTTAGTAACAACCGTGGGAGCCACATTCTCTTCCGTAGTCAAATGCGCAGGCCACTAATAAACACAGAGGTTATCAATTCACTAATAAGTAGTAACCAAAGACATCAACATATAAACTTTAATTGATGGGAAAGCAGTTTTAAGGGAGTGCAACCTTTCCGTTGTCACATTACACAAGCCATCAATCCTGATGAATTAAAGTTTACTAACACAATAAAACAAAACTACTTAATGAATTAAACACATGCAGGACCTTCTTACAGCTCTTGTATCTTCGTTCGGGTGTGTCTTGTGCTGCCTATTCGTCTGAATTCGGCCTTAGATTTCTCTGGTCTTTAATATATGTGTTGACTAAAGCTTCGGAATTCGTCTGGTCTTGGGGTATTTATAGTTTCTGTCTGAGGGTAAGATGCGGCGCATCTAGTAAGTAGATGCGGCGCATTCACTTAACTTCGCGTGGGGTCCAAGATTAATATATTCAGGAATATTCGTACACCGCCAGAAGATGCGGCGTAACTCCATAAATAGATGCGGCGCATATCCTCTTGTATCTTGGATCGTATCTTGTGAAATCTTGATAGTGATGCGCCGTATGTAATAAGCGAGATGCGGCGCATCTGGAGCAGAATGTCTTGATCTTGTACATTTCAGTAGACTCTTAACTTCTTGCATGTTTTGCTCCATAATTAGTCCAAAATCTCCAAGTTTCACCAAATGCTTGTTTTTACCTGAGAATTACAAAAGTAAACGATTAAGTATCAATCCTCATACATAATATAATAAAACAAGTCAAATTAATAGGATAAATGATAGTAATAAAATGTACTTATTTGAGTTCATCAGCGATGAAGAAGGATGGTAGCATGAGGTGGAATATTGATTATTGGAAGTAGGAGTATATTACAGTTGGAAACCGTTATCCACTACGTCGAATCGACAACTTATCTAATCAACTTTTGGATGTGATGTCTTATCTAAGACTGATTTAAGGTCTGGATATCATCAGTTGCGTGTGTAGAGCAAGATGCTCCTAGAACTACCTTTCGTACTCATTATGGTCACTAAGAGTTTAGTGACGCCAATTGTATTGGCTAATGCTTCGACTGTTTTATGGACTTGAAGAATCGTGTCTTTTGCGAGTACTTGGATTTCTTTGTCATAGTATGACATCTTAGTACATTCAGAGATGAAGGAGAAACATGCGGATCATTTTCGTATTATGTTGGAAATTTTGCGTCAGAAGAAACTTTATAAATTCTGAAAGTGTGATATTGGTTGGGACAATTGGCGTTCTTAGCTGATTGTATTACTATAGATCATGCGAAGATCGAAACTATCACCAAATGGTCAAGACCGACGACAGTTACAGAAGTTAGAACCTTTTGAGTCTTGCAGAAGAATTGTGGAAGATGTTCACGACTAATTTTACCATTGACGAATCTTATGAGAAGAGGAGGGAAGTTTAGTTGGGACGAAGAACGAGAACTGAGTTTTGAAAAGCTGAAACAGAAATTAGCTTCTACATCCATACTTACAGGTGGATACCAAATTTTCGGATGCATCAAAGAAAGAGACTTACTTATGCCCTTATGTAGCACGGGAAAATTATTGCTAGGCATTAAGACAACTAGAACCGTATGAGGCGAATTATTCAACACATAACTTGAAGTTGGCAGCAGTGGTGTTTACTCTTAAGATTTGAAGACATTCTTGTATGACTAATTATGATCGGTGTTAGGAGACTTGAAATTGTTTGACTGAGGCACACAGTTTTTACTTCTCTATTTATCTTAGTTGTACTAAGATGAATAAAGATCTGGAGCAGACCTTCTGGTGGAAAGACGGTTAGCAAATTGGTAGAAACCTTTAAGCTAGAGATTATTTGGTTACTTAGCACACCTGCAGTGATCGTGTCTGAGATCCGTGTCTTACTTCGTAATTCTGGGAAGATCTGTAGAAGGCTTGAGGAATCAGACTCAAGATGGCAAACTGATGGCAAGTGAATCCTTTCAGACTTATGTATGAACGGAAGTGTAGAGCACCTTTTAGTGGAATAAGGTCGGAAGATTGTTTATTAAAAGTCCGGAGTTGATTTTAGTGACGAATAGAACAATTACCATTGCAGAAGAGAAGTTTTGAAATTTTAGACCAGGAGACTGTATGTTCTTGGAGTGTCTCTGTACAGAAGTATTAGATGTTCTGGCACAATGGAGATTTAATCCGCGGTTAGTTGGCCTTTAGGTTCATTCTTAGCATTACTAATATTCCGTCATTTTCGTTAGACATTTGGTACGTTCGATAATTCGATATAAGCTTCGTTGACTGTTTGTATGCTTCTTTGATTCGTTCGAAAACTTAGATAGAAATGGTGAAGATTCCTACCGTTTAGTATTTCATTTGTATCTGTCTCATGTTCACATCATGTTTCAGTTCATGTATCTCTTTTGAGATGCTACACCTGTCATCCGTTACATATATGTTTCTGCCCATTGGATCAGATTCGTTATGATTTGTTTTGCTGGATAGCCTGAGGCTATCCCAGATTGTCTGGATAGAGTCATGAGAAAACTTTTCCATTCGTTAAAATTCCTTGGATAAACTAATCTGAGTGCGTTAATCATTTACATTTTTTTTTGTGATATGGTACGTTTCTGTTTGAGCTTTCTACTTCAATTTCGAGGACGAAATTTTCTTTTTAAAGGGGAAGAGTTGTAAAACCCTAAATTCTGAATTCCTAATTTTACGTCTAATTTTGAATTTTTCCCTAAGTTATGATTATGATTAATTACAAACCTAAAAACTATATGTTATAAATATAACTACTATTAATATTAACTAACCTAATATACACATTAATAATATGAATTTGTTACATAATTGAAACTTTCCTAAACCCTCATCTAACTTGTATACGTTTGTAGCCTTTGTCCCATACGATTTGAATACAATTTATGAGATATTAATCCCACAAAA
>CP139505.1:219789548-219860862 GCA_021014915.2 Artemisia tridentata subsp. tridentata | reverse complement strand
AGATTCTGAAATACCACTTATTAACTAACTTACTTTAATCCTAATGAACATTTTTTAACAAGAAATAAGCACTAAAATAAGCTATACTAGATATATGCTATTTTTGGCTTTTCTTAAGGTTTTAAGGCAAAAGAAGTACAACTAAGAACAACCTATTTAACAAGCAACAAATAACTAACCAAGGCAATAATAAGCAACTTGAGAACAGTAAATAAGCAAATAAGCAGTTAAATAAGCTAATGAACAATAATTAGTAAAAATTGGAATTAAGCTTACAATGGCATTTGCTCAAGCAGAGATGATTAATCAGTCTCACAAGCACTAGCTTGTTAGACACAAGCTTAAAATCCCACAAGCTCTTCCTCTAACTAGCTTATACCCAATTTAGCTTATTTTGAACACAGTTGACTTTCGTTGACTTTTTCCCATTTTTGAACTTAGTACATAATTGAAGGCATATGAGCTCATATTAAGCTATAACAAGCTTATGAGAGCTTATAGAAACTTTAATGAAACCTATAAACAAATAACTTACAATAAGTGAAAAATTAAAGAAAATTCGAACTAATCTGAATTAAATGAAAACTGAAATTTTAAGTTGAGAAAATATGAAATACAATACTGAATTACATGAGACAATTAATAATAAAAAAAAAAAAAAAAAAAAAAAAAAAAAAAAAAAAGAAAACCTAATTAGATTAAATTAAAATTCAACACTAATTTATCTACTCTACCGCCTAGCTAACTAACTACTCCCTTCTGTGTATGTGAGGAGGCTTTTATATCCTTCAAAAAGCTTCTAGGGTTTCTCTGAGCACATCCCAGCCATTGGATTGGCTTCATTCAATCTCAGCCTTCAATCTCAGATTTTGGCGCCAAAATGTGCTAAGTGGATTTCCAGCTAAGCATTGGTATCACGTGAAGAGTACTTGGACTGAAGCTATAGGAGGGGAGGGGAGGTGGAGTGTATCAGTGAAGAAGCAGGGTGAGGGCGGATTGTCAGGGAGAAGGTAAGAATGGGTGGTTTTGTTTTGGCGGCAAATGGTATAGGAAGGGATAAGGTTGATTGGGTTTGACCGGTATTGACCCTGGTTACTTAATAAAAAGGGTGGATTGGGTTTGTGTTTGGATTGTGCTTGTGTGGGTTGGGTTTATTAATGAGTCCAGTTAGTGTAATGGCTAGGGATAGGATTAGAATTTGGTTTTAAGTTTAGGGACCATTTGTACCAAATCTGTAAATTCAGGGACCTTTTGTGTCAATTCTGAAAAATATCTTCAAGGACCAATCTTGACATTTTGATATTCTTGGAGGTTAACTTTTGACAACTCGAGCATAAATGTGATCCAAACTAGTAAATTCTTCCCCGGCTTCGGCTTTTTGAATCCTTTCCAAATCTCGTGCTCGTTTTTGTCCGTTTTCCTTGATTTTTGTCTGTTTCTTCAATATCCGTACCTGCACATGCATAAACACAAAAACACAACATATTTGGCTAGTTTTTGGTCTATTTGGTCCGTTTAATTAGGATAAAGGTATGTGTAATTTAACACATACCAAAATCCCTCAGACTAAGGTATTGCCGTGTCCTCACGCAATGTTATCAACTCACGCTTTTGAAACCAAAAACTTCAAACCTCTTTTTACTAACTTTGAAAAGTAGCAAAATATCCAAAAGAGATTTAAGAAATCAATAGTTCTAAAGACGCCCCGTTTGACCATTTTATTCACACTTATACTATTTTTGTACTTTTCTCTTTTTCTTGTGACGGTTTGTTGACTTTCATTATTTCACAATAACTTTGGATCACGGAGTAGGAAACACAACTCATAAAGAAGTGACCATACGGATAAAATTCATCGTTCCTAATTTTTCACAAGTACCCAAACCAAGCTTAAAAAACGAAATCACTGTTAAATACAAGTTAAGATGCTAACGCTACTCATGAATGTAAGTTGTGAATTTTTCACTCCCAAATTATTCTATAAGTTTGGCAAGTGTGCTCATTTTCAAAAATTTGATCACAGAAATCGATATTTATTATGCTATGTTACTTATTTAAGTTAAATACTAATTTACCGGGAACCTTGTAAATCTAAGGATCGAAAAGGGCCTTTTCCATGTAGCGGCTTTCTTCTCGGCACATCCCAAACCAGTTGGTTTTAGGTGACCAGGCTTTTGACACCGCACAGAGAATAGTACCGGAATCAACGGAATTTCGATTTCAAAGATTTTAGATATTCCCACTAAGTTAGTATTAAATACTTAAATAAATAGCAACAAACGATCATTTACAGATTAGAGACTCAAAGGTGAAATCACTCCATGTAACGACTTTCTTCTCGGCACATCCCAAACCAGTTGGTTTTAGGTGACCAGGCTTTTGACACCTCACAGAGAATAGTACCGGAGCTTTCGGGGTCTTTGAAATCAACAATCTACCAAATTACCGTTTAACCTTTATGACAAAATGATGAATACTAGTTCAACTCCCGATTTAAATTTAAGAAAAAGCAAGTTTCCTACATTTATTCATATAAACAACATATACATCTCTACTTATGAAACATCATAACTTATTTCATTTTGCAATATCATTCCATTTTCTTATTTTGCAATATCATTCCTTTTTTTTTTTTTTTTTTTTTTTTTTTTTTTTTTTTTGATGTTATGCTTTCTCCAAAATTTAACTAAAAAGTTGAACTCGGACTCTATATCAAAATTGTGTAAAAATTTATAATAAAACGATTCCTATGTTTAAAATTTTGAAAAGAGCACTAATTTAGTTTCTGGGAGGAAAAACTACAAATTACACTGATGAGCCTTTAAGATAACCAACTAATCATTGCTTAGCATCAGAACTTATAATTAACTCTATCGTTTCTCGTTCTTCGCAAATTTAAAATCTTTAATAAAAAGATCCGCGAATGCTTAGTCAAAAATGTTAAGGGGACAAGCTAGGGCTCAACACACCCGGTCAAGTCAAAATTTTATTCCTATTCTAACCAACGAAAAATCAACAATGTGTCAAAACATTTATGATATTTTTGCAAAATTTTTTAAATTTTCTCATTTTTTTTGGATTTTTGGCGGAAAAACGGAGTTGCGAGGGTATACGACACAATGCAAGGTAAAGTCAAATCGAAAGATCACCCCCCCCCCCCAGACTAAACAAAACATTGTCCTCAATGTTATAAAAGGTAAGGGTCATCCTACGCAATTCTAAGGCCGTTTATGAATTATGCCAAATAAATAACGTTAGTCGATAAGATTAAGGATACCGGATTTCGTGTATGATGAGACTTGAGATAGACAAAACCATGAGCACGAGAGTCTTCCGATATCGGGTAAAACCTGCACAAGGCAACAAACACCAAACACAAGAAATGGAAGAGATAGAACTCCTCACGTCACACTTATTAGCACACAAAACACACGGGTTGCCTCCCGCGAAGCGCTTGTTTATGATCGAGTCGTTAGCTTGACTCGCCCCGAATTCATTTGTTCTTGGGGAAGCATGTGGAAGAGAAAATCTCCATCGGACTTTCATTCAATATGTTTGGATAAACATTGAAGTTCTTGAAAGTTCCACCCCGATGAGATACGCCCGGCTCAAAAGAATGATAAATGGAGATACCGGGGTCAAAAATGGTGTCTTCACTCCCGAACGAGGGAAGAAAAGGACAAGCTACCTTATAAGTGAAGAAAGGTAGAAAAACTCGAACAACATATGTGAAGTCAATATCAAGGCGATCCTCAAAGGGAAATGTCACATATGTCGGAGAAAGAATGTCCTTTTGAATCTCGGGATTAAGAATTGAGGTCATATCATCAAGTTTAGGAATAATAGAGTCCTTGACCTCATTGTTCTCTAACACTTCATCAAAAAGAGGATTTACGTTGCTAGAAAGGTACTCGTCGTCAAATTCAAAAAGAGAGTTCAAATAGGCTTTGAGACTTTCATTTGGAACGTCCTCATCAGAAAGTGATTCATCATCACTAGAGGAAAAATCATCTTTGAAATTGAAAAGAGGGTTAGAGAATGTCCCGGAAAAATCCTCCGAATTGTCAAGAGGATAATCATCACAAATAGACAAATTACATTCATTGTCGGATATATCCTCAGACTCACTTGGGATTGGGAAAAGGTTCTCAACACTAGACTTTATGAATTCGTGCGATTCCTTTTCAGGAATAGTGCTAAGAAGCTCATTGATGCGTGTGATGTGTCGTTGCGGTTTAGCAATATTAATGCCTACTCAAGTTTTAAATTTATATTTAGCCGACTTATCAATAACACACACACTTAACGAGCAGTGTACCCGGTCAGTATGAATATAATGGTAAGTAGAGTGTCGATCACTAAGAGTGGAACGTATTATCTCGTTATTCTAATCAGTATTTTAATATATTAAGTTAGCTATACAACCTAATCTAACGCAAGGGGGTTCAGCCTGAGAGACTGGCACGATTTGGTTGCAATTAAATAATAAACTAAACCAATAGGCACGAATCAGCGAATAGCACACACACGTACACAGATAAATACTTGAGACAATAAGAAGATCTGTCCTTATGATTAAGTAGATTGTCACTTGTTTTATTGATAGTTTTATATGAAGTGTATGTAGTTAATCCTTTCTCGTTGGTCCTATTCTTATCGGCGAGTAAACCCTTAATGATTACTTATGTCTAAAAGTTATTCCTAAGTGATCAATTTAGTAACAACCGTGGGAGCCACATTATTTTCCGCAGTCAAATGCGCAGGCCACTAATAAACACAGAGGTTATCAATGCACTAATAAGTAGTAACCAAAGAAATCAACATATAAACTTTAATTGATGGGAAAGCAGTTTTAAGGGAGTGCAATCTTTCCGTTGTCACATTACACAAGCCATCAATCCTGATGAATTAAGGTTTACTAACACAATAAAACAAATCTACTTAATGAATTAAACACATGCAACACCTTCTTACAGCTCTTGTATCTTCGTTCGGGTGTGTCTTGTGCTGCCTATTCGTCTGAATTCGTCCTAGGTTTCTGGTCTTCGAACCTCGTATAATATATGTGTTCTGACTAAAAGCTACGGAATTCGTCTGGTCTTGGGGTATTTATAGTTTCTGTCTGAGGGTAAGATGCGGCGCATCTAGTAAGTAGATGCGGCGCATTGACTTAACTTCGCGTGGGGTCCAAGATTAATATATTCAGGAATATTCGTCCACCGCCAGATGATGCGGCGTATCTTCATTCTTGGATGCGGCGCATGTCCTCTTGTATCTTGGATCGTATCTGGTGAAATCTTGATAGTGATGCGCCGTATGTAATAAGTGAGATGCGGCGCATATGGAGCAGATTCGTCTTGATCTTGTACATTTCAGTAGACTCTTAACTTCTTGCTTGTTTTGCTCCATAATTAGTCCAAAATCGCCAAGTTTCACCAAATGCTTGTTTTTACCTGAGAATTACAAAAGTAAACGATTAAGTATCAATCCTCATACATAATATAATAAAACAAGTCAAATTAATAGGATAAATGATAGTAATAAAATGTACTTATTTGAGTTCATCAAATATCCCCCCACTTGAACTTTACTTGTCCCCAAGTAAACCTTAGAATTAATCTTATGAAAATGCATCCTAAAAGATATTAGGATTTATTTTTATATTTAAGCATGTATTCATTTTTGTCATAATCACACAACTAAACACTTAACGAATTAGAAGTAAAATAAAATAATTTGATAAAAGCAAATCTAATCGTTTAACTGTCCAGTCGTGACGAATATTCTATCATAAGCTTGGCAAGTATACACATCTCCCCCACTAAAGCCAAGGAATAACAAGTCTAAAGCGGCAAAAAGGGTTTTGAGGTTTAAGGGTTAATCATTCTTAATCTCTATCGATCTCAAATTCCAGAAAAGGCGACAAAATCACAAATACATGATCGAATCCACGAACACGATACTTGCAATTGCTCAAATCCTTAACTCGAACAGGCTAAAGATAGGTCCAAACTTCACCAATAATAATATATCAAAAAGGGCGACAAAATCATAAATACATAGCCGAATCCACGACTACGATACTTAAGATTGCTCAAATCCCTAATCTCAATAAATCAAAGGTTCGGTTGGATAAAGAATAATATAGGGTATGGATAATATTTGGGATATAAATTGGTGTAAAATGAAAAATAAACAAAACAAATAAATTAAAATCCTAAGTGTGGTTAATCACTATCCCAACCATCCCATGAATAAGACTCATATCATAGAATAACTCACGCTTTAACACTTGAAACACACGCTTTAGGTTGACACGAATTATACTCAACAAGATCTTAATCAAAGAATAAACCTTAGTTGGCGTTCCCATAACTGCCAACTCCCATTCAATCCATAGATATAATATACAACAAATAGTGGTGATATCGACCACTTAATACAAAACTTTACATAAGTTGGTTAAATCAAACATCCAACTTTTCTTTTTTCTTTTTCTTTTCTACTTTTTCGATTTTTTTTTTTTTTTTTTTTTTTAAACAAAACTACTAACATAAACATAGATGTGTAAAATTTCACCACATCACCATAATGATAATTCTGGATATTTTTTCCATACTTTTCATGACTTCAGAAATAACGGTAATAGTGAAAGTAGTAAACACATGAAAAATAAACTCAAAGATATACAATATTTACTTTCACTCCAATTGCATTGTGCAATTTCCCGACCTAACCAAAGATAATGAATTACGCACGCGAACACAGGTAATGTAAGGAAACACACTTTGCCTAAAGCAATTAACCAACCACGAATTTTAATCTATAGGGTAGGCTAAGGTGTAAGGGTGTAACGAAACATTTTAACAAAGGTGTAAGAAACGAAAGGAATGGATCTGAGTGTTTTTCTAGGGGTATCTTACTCTAAAAATGAGAGTAACAAAAGGGTTTTTATGGGGGTTAACTAACCAGTGTAGTTAGTTAATAACACATAACATATAATAGGCTATTTGGGTGTAATCATAGAAATTTACCAATTTAGACAAGTCATTCCAATTATATAAATAATACTTATTATGGTGGTCTCGAATAGTATACAAGCCAAGTTCTAAAGTTTACAAGTCACCGGCACACTCATAGATTTGTGAATTTTGAAAAATCACAATTTTTAAAAATAACGTCATGTGTGCAGCAATGCAACTTAGACTTTAAACAAAAACATGCTAAAAATTTTAAATTTTTATATATTAAGCACATTTTAAGCATATTTTGAAAAGTTTATGACAAGTAAGTGTTAAGTGTTCTAATTCTCCAATCCCCCCACTTAAGTTAAACAACGTCCTCGTTGTTTGTATAAAAGGTTAAAAACTGGAAAATAAAAGAATTAGAACAGAAAAACTCCCCTGAGATTTGCTCGGTATGATCCTCCATTAGTATAGAGCAAAAATCATCTTTCTTGTGGATGAGAACGTTTAAGCTTCATAATAGATGTATCCACAGGAAATGCAGGAATCTATAATACCACCAAGGCTTTAAAACACACCTAAGTTAAGAAAGGTTCAACCTTGCATAATACATTAGTAGTTAGAAAAAATAAAACTTAAAAATTAAAAATGAAAATCATCAGGTCAGTCGATGCGCCGTATCTTATGGAAGAAGATACGCCGTATCGAGCCTGGAATAAATACGGATCAGAATAGAAGATGCGCCGCATCCTTAACCAGGGATGCGCCGCATTAAAATAAACTGATAAAAAGTTTTAAAGTCGAAAATATAAAATGCAGAAAAATAAAGATATGACCATTGCAGGAGATGCGTCGCATCTCAGAATTGAGATGCGCCGTATCCTCTGCGGCCTGACTGACTCGACTCAAAAACAGAATAATAAAAATTTCTCCTGGTTGTCTCCCGGCCAGCACTTGTCTTTATTCCAGAGTCTTCAAGTTAGACTCACGTTCAGCCCTTTATTTAGTTCTTGTCACAGTCCATCCTTCTTCCTTCATCCGAAAGATGTTCCCGTATAGCTTTGTGACGTTTTCTTCCGTTCGACTTAATCTAGTATAACTCTTGGTCTTCGTCGCAACATACTCTTCATCTGGTCCCAAAGAATATTTGATGATTTTAAATTTTTCAGAAATAATCATGGGTGGCTCATTATAAGGGATCCCAAGTAGTTGACACTTTCTTTTGGTGAATTCTTCTTCGTCCTTATCAACAAACTTAAAATAAGGATCCTTAATCAAATAGTCATCTAGTTCATCAATTAATGACTTATCATCTTGAATTGCCTCCCACTCTCTTTCTAATTCCCATTGTAACCGTCGACTAAGCTTCGTGTAATCATCAAATTGTTCATGCACCCATTCCTAGAAAGTAGTATTCGATGTCCCTTTAAGTCCCTTCAAGTATTCAATTCTACCCTTTTCTTGCAAAGCCTCCGTTTTTTGTGGGCAGTCTTCTATATTATCATACCACTCATAGTCCTCAAAGGTTACATCTTTTCCAACCCGTTTCATCCCAATTATACTTCCCCCATTACAGGTTCCGTCACTCTTATAATCACAGGTCGGCCAAACACTACTCCCATCCTTGAAAACGAAAGGTGTACAGGTGTGATTAATGTGCTCAAATTCCCATGGTTTATCCCAAACCCATGGTATTTGGTCATTCCATTCGTAGTACCAGGTGTTTTTGAAATCATCATAAGTCTTGAATCCTGGTAGATCTCCAGTTAGCACATCATCGTCAACTTGAAGAAGGTAGTTAAATTCCTTGAATTGCTTGCATAAGGGTGTCTCATAATCGAACACATCAATGTCAATTCTGAATAATTCTTCAATGCCCTCATTGACTGTTGAATCATGAAGTGACGACCCATAGTTGCTCTCTACTTCTTCGTCTTCACCTCTCATCCAATATACCCATAATGCATCTTTAGTAGCTCGATCCATGCTCTTATGGTTATTGAACTTACTAGCCAACCACTCTGAAAAATCAACATTGTTAGGATCATGGTCAACGTCAAAGCAAGCTTTTCCAATCATTTTCCTCCTTATCTCCATGAACTCGTTAAATTGTTCCCTAAAACTCCGTGTCAACCATGAAGTCATAATCCGCTTGACTTCATTCGCAGGGGCAAATTTCGGACTACCATATTTAAGTTCAAGCCAATCATTGAGGGAGAGGTCCATCAATCTTACCAACCTGCCATGAAATAGTAACTCCGCCACAGCATAAATTCTTTCATCGTCCAGATAGTTCTCATTTAATCCCCAGTACTGTTCGGAATAAGGCATGTAAGAGATTTGGGTATTGCCTCCACCACAGTTTTTGTTGCTTGAGTCCATGTATGCAAGATAGAATTTCCCATCATCTTCTTCGATAGTAGTCCAAGTCAATCCTTTGGATTCAATGATAGGCCATAAGAGTACCAATTCATCTTCAGTGTACCTCACAAATACATCATAAGAGAATACCCCTTTGTCAATGTTGCATAAACGCATGAATTCCTTAAAAGCAGCTTCAAGAGGGGTCTCCCAAGAGAATAAATCCGTATCAATCTCGAGTACATTGAAGTTGACATTATCATAAACTTCCATGGATGAGTTCGAAAGCAAGAGTTCCATAGCAAGATATCCGTTCTTCGACATATCTTCCATAGCAAAATCTGTCATCACAAGTAAAATCATCAGTAGGATTTGTTCGCTATAAAAGAAATTAATGAATTCAGAAACGGATATAAGAATACAAATGGCTGATATCTGCAGACGATGCGCCGTATCCAAAAAGTTGGATACGCCGTATCTTATAATCGTTAAAATTAAATCAGACTTTATTCAGAAAATAGATACGCCGCTTATAAATTAGAATGCGCCGTATCTGTTTTAATTATCAGAAATCGATATTTATTTAAAATTAAATGCGTCGTATTAACAAAAGTTAATGCGCCGTATTTTCGTTACGTTTCAAAATATAAGATTTTTGATTCAGAAGATACGCCGTATCGACAGAGATCGATGTGCCCTATCTGTTTAATAATTCGAAAACTGTTTTTGATTAAAATAATAGATACGCCGTATCTGCTAAAGCAGATGCGTCATATCGCGTTAACGTTTAGAATTTTTTTTTTTATCAAAAACAGATACGCCGTATCTTGGGGAAAAGATGCGGCGTATCGAATTAATTAAACGCGTTGTATTTTATAAAAATTAAACGCAATACGCCGTATCTATGAAAATAGATGCGCCGTATCGTTCGATTAAGCTCAGTACAACGATAGCAGTATGCAGAAAATACGAAAAATAAAAACAAATAAAAACACAAACGAAAATAAACACAAAGAAAACAAATAACACACAAAAACAAGAAAATATGCAAAATAATACAATGAATGCAATTTAATCTAATATACAACACAGAATTAGCGGTTAGATAAAAAATTAAAAACCTAATTAAAATACTAATCAAATTAACAGATAATAACAATTCACTCCCCGGCAGCGGCGCCAAAAACTTGATGCGTGCGATGTGTCGTTGCGGTTTAGCAATATTAATGCCTACTCAAGTTTTAAATTTATATTTAGCCGACTTATCAATAACACACACACTTAACGAGCAGTGTACCCGGTCAGTATGAATATAATGGTAAGTAGAGTGTCGATCACTAAGAGTGGAACGTATTATCTCGTTATTCTAATCAGTATTTTAATATATTAAGTTAGCTATACAACCTAATCTAACGCAAGGGGGTTCAGCCTGAGAGACTGGCACGATTTGGTTGCAATTAAATAATAAACTAAACCAATAGGCACGAATCAGCGAATAGCACACACACGTACACAGATAAATACTTGAGACAATAAGAAGATCTGTCCTTATGATTAAGTAGATTGTCACTTGTTTTATTGATAGTTTTATATGAAGTGTATGTAGTTAATCCTTTCTCGTTGGTCCTATTCTTATCGGCGAGTAAACCCTTAATGATTACTTATGTCTAAAAGTTATTCCTAAGTGATCAATTTAGTAACAACCGTGGGAGCCACATTATTTTCCGCAGTCAAATGCGCAGGCCACTAATAAACACAGAGGTTATCAATGCACTAATAAGTAGTAACCAAAGACATCAACATATAAACTTTAATTGATGGAAAAGCAGTTTTAAGGGAGTGCAATCTTTCCGTTGTCACATTACACAAGCCATCAATCCTGATGAATTAAGGTTTACTAACACAATAAAACAAATCTACTTAATGAATTAAACACATGCAGCACCTTCTTACAGCTCTTGTATCTTCGTTCGGGTGTGTCTTGTGCTGCCTATTCGTCTGAATTCGTCCTAGGTTTCTGGTCTTCGAACCTCGTATAATATATGTGTTCTGACTAAAAGCTACGGAATTCGTCTGGTCTTGGGGTATTTATAGTTTCTGTCTGAGGGTAAGATGCGGCGCATCTAGTAAGTAGATGTGGCGCATTGACTTAACTTCGCGTGGGGTCCAAGATTAATATATTCAGGAATATTCGTGCACCACCAGATGATGCGGCGTATCTTCATTCTTGGATGCGGCGCATGTCCTCTTGTATCTTGGATCGTATCTGGTAAAATCTTGATAGTGATGCGCCGTATGTAATAAGTGAGATGCGGTGCATCTGGAGCAGATTCGTCTTGATCTTGTACATTTCAGTAGACTCTTAACTTCTTGCTTGTTTTGCTCCATAATTAGTCCAAAATCGCCAAGTTTCACCAAATGCTTGTTTTTACCTGAGAATTACAAAAGTAAACGATTAAGTATCAATCCTCATACATAATATAATAAAACAAGTCAAATTAATAGGATAAATGATAGTAATAAAATGTACTTATTTGAGTTCATCACTCATCCCCTATAATGAGAGAGTCCTCGGAGTCCATAGTCGGTAAGATGGATGTGATTGCAATAGACTGAGGGAGTTGAGAAATGATATCGTTCAAAGGAATAACACTCTCCTCGTCGTCCTCCTCATCGTCATCGAGAATGGTAGCATTAAGAAATATGGAACGCCTTTGTGCTTCTCGTTCTTCGGCTAGTAATTCTTCCATAGATTTTTCATGACGATCTTCTTGGGGAAGTTTATTAACCAAATCCTTAACTTCTTTTAGTAAACCAAGAACATGGAGAAGTTCTTGAGGAAGTGGCTGAGGTTATGTTTGAATCATTTGGTACTGTGGAGGTTGGTCATGATAAGAATAATCATAATTGTTACAAGGGCCATGATCATAGACAAGCGGGTTCCTCGTTTGACAATCGGAGTTATAATGCGGACCTCCACAGTACTCACAACAATATGATTGTTGTGATTGATTCAGAGAAGTATATGGATATTGGTCATAACCAAAATTTTGATTGTTACACGAGACAGGCATATTACTTGCTCGACAATCAAAACTTTGGTGAGGACCTCCACAATTTGCACAATGATCATTTGGTGCATTTTGAAACGATGTATCATTGAAATTTTGATAACATGGTTCTTGCCCAAATGAATTCTGAGGAGGGTAGTTGAAATCGTTTTGAAATTTTGGATAAGTAAATGTATTTTCGATTTCAGAAGTGCAACATGTACAAAGTCCATGAGTAAACCCACATTCTTTGCAAAAACATCGTTCACAAAGTGAATTATTTCCCAACGGATCTCCAAAATTAAAGCAATTTTGCTAATTGAATGAAGATAGCCAGGATTGTGAAGGGTAGTCAGAAAAACCTTGGGAATCATTGAAGGAAGTTGAATTTGTATTAATGGGTAATTTGCACCAATTACAAAATCCATTGCTACAATTACCTCCACACCGCTCACACAAACACTTGTAACAACGATGATCATCATCCACTGGACTTTTACAATGAAAACAGTGATAGTCGAGTGACGACATAAGAATTAAACGGATAAAAGGAATGAGAAGATTATTTTTGGATTTTTATAATTTAAAAACATTTTGAAAAACACAAAGGGAAAAAGGAAAATAAATTTTGAAAAGAAAATCTTTTTTGATTTTTATAAGAAAATATTTACGAGAGAAAACGATAACTTCTCGGGAGAAGGGTCTTCAAAACACGCATTGATAAACGAGAATCGAGAAATTCACTTCAAACCTTCCCCGGCAGCGGCGACAAAAATTGATTCGCAAAAATCAATGTGTAATTATTTCCAAGGAAATACAAGTGAAGGATGTGTAACCCGGTTCGTTATCCCCAACGAAGGATGAATGGAATTTGTGATCTCGATTCGTGAATACGCGTCGTGAATAAGGAAAATAATAAGATTTTGGGTTTTTACGCTAAAATAAGTGAACATGAATTAAAAACGACTTAATCAGCAAGGAAAACGATAGTCTAAAGCTCTCGTATCTAAAAACGTAAAGAAAACTTAAAACGCCCAAAACCCGGGCTAATCCCGAGCCTAAAACGTCAAAACGACGAAATTCTAATCCTAGAAACGCCAAACTAAATTTCCTAAGTTCTATTTAATAAAAGAAAATTTTAGAAAGAAGAATTATATTTTTCTGATTAAAATTAATTAATTATGATTTAAAAACTAAATTAAAAAGAAATATAGATTAAAACTACCAAATATAAATGGAAATTTCCCAAAAAATACAGGAAAGTGTTTAAAGTCCTACTGAATCTAGGAAAAATAAACTTGGGGTCTCAGCTTATCCAGATAAGCTAGAATTAGCTGTAAAGGGCAAATAAGCTATAGAGATAATAAACTGTATAAAAGAAATAAAGAAACAAAGATGGACATAAAAGTACCAAGGGCAGAGTTGGGTGTGTGGTGCGTGTGTGAGGCTGTGTGTGGCTAGAGGTCCCAGGTTCGAACCTGGCCTCAGCCTTTTTGCTAACTATTATTTTAATTTTTTTTTCTTTTTGCAACTTAATAAGCTAATGAAAATAAGCTAATTTGATGAAGCGAAAAGTGTACCGCTTTTAGGGGGTCATTTAAGCCCTAAATCGTATTTATTTGATCAAATATTGCCCTAAATCATTCCTTTTGTCATTTTAGGTACTTTGGAGAAGAAATCTGGAAAAGGAAGCATTTTGGACGTTTTTGGAGCATAAAAGTGAAGAAAACGACAAAGGTTCCAAAGCTGCTGGAAAAGTACACGTGACGGCATCAAGGATTGCTCCTGACGGCGTCACGGCTTGGCAAAAGAGGTGGATATGACAAATACACATGACGCGCCAGAAAGTTTTACAATGGAAGTCTGACGGCGTCACCTTTTAAGGTGATCAAGGCCGTCACGGTTTAAGTTAAAGAGAGACGGCGTCAAGCACAATTGTGACGGCGTCAACCCTTGACGCGCCAGAGTGGATTTTGGAGGATTAAAGAGGGACGGCGTCAGGAAGACCATCCGGGAACCCTAGCCGCGGCGAGGTGACGGCGTCATCTCCTACAACATGACGCCGTCAGCCCCTAAATTCTATATATAGTTTTGCAATTTTTAGTCATTAGTGTGCAACTTTGTGAGGAGAAACCTTAAGACGAATTTTCTGTCATTTTTAAGAGTTTTATACCCTTGGATCTCCCATGTTCAATTGAAGATAAGTAATCAATTAATCATTCAATATGTCTATGTGTTGTTTGATTATATCTTGTTCTTGTCTTTTAATTAACATCCTAGGCTAGATTTATCTTGTGTTTGCTTAGATCTAATGAAACCTAACTATTGATTATTGGTTGTTGGTATGTTATTAATTGTATTGGATGATTGTTTATCGATGTTAGGCTTAAGAAAACTGGCTAACCTCCTATACGGTAACTTGCTTGAACGTCTTAAGAAACATGAACCAATGCGTACTAAGGTTTTTATGGTTGTATTTAATGCATGAGTGAATTATAGTGATCCCATGTTAGGAGCTTCTTAGCCGGCTCGACATAGGAGTGAAGTAGGAGCTTGTAGAGTTAGGGAAGTACGTACGCCACCCCACGATTGGTATTAAGGAATACACCCGTCATCCACGCAATTAATACACACTAATCAACCGGTAAAAGATAGTTAGGGAGTAAGGAAATCTAAGTAAACACATTTCTCTCCATATAAGTTTCACGACCTTTTTATTTTCAGTTATTTTATTTTATCTGCATTTGTAGTTATTTGGGTTAGTTGACTAGCAACTAATTCCGCCCACTCCTTCAAACCCGAGATTTTACTTGCTTTCATAAAAATATAAAAAATACAAAAAGAATCTTCCCTCACCCTTAGACCTATTAGAGTAGTTTTTCAATCCTAACGACACTATTCCCCTAGAGAACGATCAATCCCCCGGTACTTGCCACTACACTATACTACATCGGTCAGGTACACTGCCTGGTGGGGATTGCAAGCCTCTTGAGATCCCTCGAGAGGTAAAACCTGTTGTAAGGTCGCAAAACCACGCATCAAGTTTTTGGCGCCGCTGCCGAGGAATAGTTATTGTTTAAGTTGAATTTTTATTTTATTAGGTCTACTCACTAGATTCCTTTTTAGTGAGATTTTTATTTTATTTTTCTAGGTTTTCTTTAGTCTATCTTTTTTCTTCGTTTCTCTGTTCGTAACCATTACCATCCGACATCATGGAAGGTGGTAATATCCTCGATCCCAACAACTCACCACCACAACAACACCCACCTCCTAGAGCCCGTACCTTAGGAGACTACTCCCGTCCTAGCCACCATGGCTATCGAAACACCATTGAGCTTACTCAAGGAGCCAATGTCACTCCCTTGCGATCCAACACCATCCGGTTGGTGCAAAGCGGATGCGCATTCCATGGACTTCGTTCCGAAGATCCTAATCAACATCTCAAGGACTTTCTCAAAATCGTTGATTCCATAGACCTTGATGTTGCCACTCGAGAGACGACCCGATTGCGTCTCTTTCAATTCTCTCTGCGGGACCAAGCTAGTCAATGGCTAGAGCGTCTACCCGCAGGATCCATAAAGGTTTGGTTCAAAAGACTCCATCTTCTGTATTCGAAAATTCCATATTTGAAAGTGATACACCTGGTAGGGGATCTAAAACAGCTGTTTATAATATTGTTAGCCAATCTGAAGGTAGTGGGTTGAATACGTTTTAATATCGGTAATACGTTTTGATTAGGCCAGTAATAAATTATGTTTACATGTTGCTAATTGTTTCAGTATCTACATCACCTGCAAAGAGGAAATTTGGGCAGGCATATCAAGTTCATGCGGGTAACATGTTTTTCCCACCAGGAAGAACTACCAAGTTAAGGAAGGATATCTTGATGTTCGAACAACGTCGAGGCGAAACCCTATATGGGGCATGGATTCGATTCAAGGACTTACTCCAAAAAGTCCCTCATCATGGCATAGATCTCTGGCTTCAAATCCAAAACTTCTATGACCATGTTGATTACCACACCAAGCGTGCCATCGATCGAGCCGCCGGGGGCAGATTGCGCGACAGAAGCGCCGAGGAATCATGGGAAATCATTGATGAGCTTGCATCCGACGATGATGAATTGTGGCAAGTTTCCCACGACGTACGCTCGGCGGTCAAGACATATTCATCGCCCGATAAAGCCAATCAAATCACCGAGGAAAGCGTTAGTGAACTTGAGAAGAGGGTTGCATATCTTATGGAAAAGCAAAAGAGACCCTTAAGTCCACAAAAAGCAACAGTTAACTCGGTCTCAAGCATTAAGCAAATACCATTGTCCGAATCACCCCGGAGGGAAAATACTAAACCCTTCCATAAGCACGCTCAACCCAACTCACCACCTCAGGAACTTAGTCCAACATTCGAAGCTCGAATGAGAGAATACATGTCAAAACACTCCGAACGGTTGGCAAAAATTGAGGAAGCTATCTACAAACAAAAGGAGGAGATGGAAGAGAAGATGGCTGAGATGATGGGCCTTTTGAAAGAATACACAAAAACAAAAGCTCTTGAAAATGTGTTAGTGCGAAAAGACGTTGAAGTTCCCAACACTAAATGTGTTAATGCCATCTCCGTCGTCCAAGAGGGCGAAAATGATGGGAGAGGGAAGTTGATAACTATGGAAGTTAACAAAATTGACCTCGTCCCACTTAATGACGGAAACACCAATGCCTACAATTGCGATTCCGACAAGGGAAAGGAGGCGCCCTCTGAGGAGCGCCAATTGGTAGAACCGCCAAAGTCACAACAAGTGAGGCATTACTTGAAGCACGAAATAAACAAGGAGACCATAAACGATTGGGTGAGAAACTATCGACGTACTCATCTACCCAACAAGGAGTCCAAGAGGATGGAACCGGATGATGAATCTGACACATTACCCGGAGGGCAATTGTATGAGAGCCTCATAAGACAAAAGTTAGTGGAAAAGCAGGAATTCTACGGGGTCTTCGAAATACCATGCAGCATTGGAAAACTCAAGTATCTGGATGCGGTAGCTGACCAAGGTTCCGACGTAAATTTGATGCCTTTATCCGTTTATGTCCAGTTAACCGACGAACTACCATCCATCACCCGTACTAAACTCTCCTTTGCAAAACATTCTTATGAGTACCCGTTAGGAATTGCGAAAGATGTGTTGGTCAACGTTGCCGGATTCCTGTATCCGGTCGACTTCATGATTATTGAAAGAAATGATATGAATATGCCAATAATCCTTGGGGCACCCTTTCTCGTTACCACTAGGGCACAAATCGATTACGAAAATAGTACCATCCAAATGAAGAAGGGGAAGAAAACAATAAACTTCCCAACGATCCCACGACATATACGAGATGTTGCTCTACAAAAGAAGATGGAGGCGAACCCCAATATAATCCGTGGTAATGTTCGAGAGAAAATCCTTGCATGGGAGGCAAGGATTAAGAATTACAATGAAAATGAGATTAGAGAATGTAAGGGTGGAAATAACGATTATATTAAGGCTGATGAGCAGACCAATAACCCCGTTGAATTTACAAAAGGAGACTCAGTGCTCCTAAGGCATTCAAAAACAAAAGCACCTACCGATGAACCAAGTCCCTGGTGGTACAGACCATTCACAATTAAAAGTCTACACCAAGATGGGGTAGTAAGCTTGACCAGCAAGGGAGGAGGTGAAGTGACTGCGAATGTCGAGCGATTGAGACACCACAACCCTGATAACAAGGATTATATCTATCAGGGATACGTCATTATGAATGATGGAATCACGTAATGTACGTGACTTTGAGTCTAGCTACAAGACTCGTTAATAAAGAAAAGCGCTTCTTGGGAGGCAACCCAAGCTTTATTTGCTTTGTGTGTTTATTTATTTGTTTGTTTGATTTTATTTGCTTCCGTATATATGTTTAATTTTTATTATTATTGATTCATGTTCAAAACTAAATTGTGAAAATGCTTTATCGTGTTTTTAACTTCGTCTTAACTACATATAAAGGTATTTTGCAAAAGATAAGTGTAAGGGAAATCCAAATCGGTTTATTAGAACAAATGAACATGAATCATAACAATAATAAATTAACATACATATTAGTAATTGTTTGAGTCAAATGCTTGTATCGAGTCATAATGATATTTTGCAGGAATTCCAGGAAGTAAGGTATAGGTTTTTCCAGAAATTTTCCGGAAACTTAACATGAGAATTCTGTCAGATCATTTCTGACGGCGTCAGGCTTTACAACCTGACGGCGTCAGGTTTTAATTTTCTGAAATTTTTGAAAGTTTTGTTTTTCTTCCGGAATCATAAAAGGTTTTTATTAAATCTCTAACTTATAAACTCCAGGAATCTGCAAAATAATCATTCCACAAGCATTATATCCTTATATAGATTTATCCCACCGATGTTATGCAGGTTTTCGTGTTTGTTTTCTCAGATTTAACAGGTCATTTTGGACAAGGAGATGTATGTGGAATCTAGCTTTTGGCGATGCATTAGTCTTGGAGCTTCTACTTTCTCTTGGAAGAAGATCTAACCATGTTACCTCTTTTTCCACCAAACGAATCAGGGGAGTATTTGATTTCATTCTTTTACCTTATTTACTCTTACATCTTGTTATTTGAACATTGGGGACAATGTTCATCTTAAGTGTAAGGGGGGGTAAAGTACGATACCTTAGAGAATGCTATTACGCTTGATTTTTTGTTTGTTTAATGGTAGATGTGTAATAAAACTGAGAGAAATACCTGTTAAGGCAATTTTAGTGCCAAATTTAAAATTTTTACAACATATAGGAGTGAAACTTTGGTCTTAATGAGCGTCTCACGGATAGGAGTTATATGACTAGCACAAAACCGTACCACTAAAAAAATTTTCCACCCCCAAATATGTGAGGTTCGCCCCTAGAATTGGTAGGAAAAGCATTTATGCTATGATGTGTGTACCGGTAGCACTTAGATTCTAGAACTTGCGTTAGGACCATTCCGAGGCCACAAGTGAGACTACATTCGTGTAGTTAGATTTACTACATGATAAGAGGCATTAGGATTAACCCATTGTTTTACACCTGTGTCTTTGTTATAATTACATTGGCTACATTGGTCAAGTAATTCTCCCACACCCTTTGCGTTGTACTCATTTTTAGTACACGATACCCCTAGTACACCCCTCAGAGCCTATCTTTTCGTTTCTAACTTTAAGCATTTTACTTAAAGTAAGAATTTGTTTACACCCCACTTAAATGTACACCCAAATCGCCTTAGCCTACCTTGTATGCACTCATTTTTAGTGCATTATTGTGACAACATTTGTTTAAACCCCAAGTTAATTATCTAATTGATTACATGGTTGCTAAGTCGAGTCATATCCTTGTACATATTGTTTTGGGACGATTGGGACTCATGGGTAAAGTACTAGTGTAATGAAGTAAGGGGGAAGAACAATATTATTACCCCCATATGTGCTAAATATTTTAAAATACTCCAAGTGTTTCGATTATCTTAATTCGAGTCATTAGAATAGTTAATTGTAAAGTTATGTAAAAGTTCAAGTGTAAGGGGAATGCAACGCCCCTACGATGTATTATTTTGGATGGTAGGGCAAGAGTGTATGAAGAAAAAAAAATCAAAAAAATCAAGAAAAATACAAAAAATGAGAAAAAGAAAAGTAAAAAAAAAAAAAAAAAAAAAAAAAAAAAAAAAAAAAAAAAAAAACATACGGACTACCATCCCGTTTCATTTTATGTTTATTTTATGTTTTTGTTATTTTGTTTTTAGCTTAAGTCGAGTCTAGTCTTGGCTTAGCAACGCCATATTGTACATGTAATTAATCAAGATCTTTAACTCGCCACCAGTAAAATATCCTTTATCCAACAAAACCGTGTTTATCATATCCCTACACCTAACGTTATAACCCGTTTAAAAGCCCTCTTTGATAGTTTATCTTAGGTGCTTACGCCTAGTGGATGAGGTTTTTGATCCTTTCCCAAGCCTATGGTAATCTATTTGCTATGACAGGTAGTGAGAGATATTATTCATTTTCATTTATGAGATATACTTTTATGACACCTGAGAGATGTGAGTATCTAAACACTACTTGTGAGGTGCTAGTTTGTAATCTCCGTGCTTATTATGATTAAAGTGGAACGACTATTTGTTGTAATTACTTTTATATTAGTGTTAAATGACCCCTAACTTGTATTTTGATTAGAATAAAAGCGCATTTGCTTGAGGACAAGCAAATCTCAAGTGTAAGGGTATTTGATGAAGCGAAAAGTGTACGCTTTTAGGGGGTCATTTAAGCCCTAAATCGTATTTATTTGATCAAATATTGCCCTAAATCGTTCCTTTTGTCATTTTAGGTACTTTGGAGAAGAAATCTGGAAAAGGAAGCATTTTGGACGTTTTTGGAGCATAAAAGTGAAGAAAACGACAAAGTCTCCAAAGCTGCTGGAAAAGTACACGTGACGGCGTCAAGGATTGCTCCTGACGGCGTCACGGCTTGGCAAAAGAGGTGGATATGACAAATACACATGACGCGCCAGAAAGTTTTACAATGGAAGTCTGACGGCGTCACCCTTTAAGGTGAACAAGGCCGTCACGGTTTAAGTTAAAGAGAGACGGCGTCAAGCACAATTGTGACGGCGTCAACCCTTGACGCGCCAGAGTGGATTTTGGAGGATTAAAAAGGGACGGCGTCAGGAAGACCATCCGGGAACCCTAGCCGTGGCGAGGTGACGGCGTCACCTCCAACAACATGACGCCGTCAGCCCCTAAATTCTATATATAGTTTTGCAATTTTTAGTCATTAGTGTGCAACTTTGTGAGGAGAAACCCTAAGACGAATTTTCTGTCATTTTTAAGGGTTTTATACCCTTGGATCTCCCATGTTCAATTGAAGATAAGTAATCAATTAATCATTCAATATGTCTATGTGTTGTTTGATTATATCTTGTTCTTGTCTTTTAATTAACATGCTAGGCTAGATTTATCTTGTGTTTGCTTAGATCTAATGAAACCTAACTATTGATTATTGGTTGTTGTGTTGTTATTATATTGTATTGGATGATTGTTTTATCGATGTTAGGCTTAAGAAAACTGGCTAACCTCCTATACGGTAACTTGCTTGAACGTCTTAAGAAACATGAACCAATGCGTACTAAGGTTTTTATGGTTGTATTTAATGCATGAGTGAATTCTAGTGATCCCATGTTAGGAGCTTCTTAGCCGGCTCGACATAGGAGTGAAGTAGGAGCTTGTAGAGTTGGGGAAGTACGTACGCCACCCCACGATTGGTATTAAGGAATACACCCGTCATCCACGCAATTAATACACACTAATCAACTGGTAAAAGATAGTTAGGGAGAAAGGAAATCTAAGTAAACACATTTCTCTCCATATAAGTTTCACGACCTTTTTATTTTCAGTTATTTTATTTTATCTGCATTTGTAGTTATTTGGGTTAGTTGACTAGCAACTAATTCCGCCCACTCCTTCAAACCCGAGATTTTACTTGCTTTCATAAAAATATAAAAAATACAAAAAGAATCTTCCCTCACCCTTAGTCCTATTAGAGTAGTTTTTCAATCCTAACGACACTATTCCCCTAGAGAACGATCAATCCCCCGGTACTTGCCACTACACTATACTACATCGGTCAGGTACACTGCCTGGTGGGGATTGCAAGCCTCTTGAGATCCCTCGAGAGGTAAAACCTGTTGTAAGGTCGCAAAACCACGCATCATAATTTTACAAAACAACTTATTTTAGAACTGAGAAATAAGCTCAGAACAAGCTACAAATTGACTGATCAGTAAGAACTTAGTGAAACAAGCAAAAGGCAGTTAGGCAATAAGCCAATTAGCTATTAATAAGTTGAACTAACAGTGAAATAAGCTAAGGAGTACTAAACATCATCTAATTTAAACAAATATCTCAGAATAAGCCAAGAGAACAAGCAAAAGGCTCATATTAAGCTCTAAAAGCCATATGAGGCTGCTGAAGCACTTATGGTGTGGGGGAAAACATGACGTTTTCAAGCTACTAATAAACTACTGAAAGCTAATCTAAAAAATTCAGAAAAAAATGTAACAACTATATAAGCTACCCAATGGTAATTGTACAAAATTTGAGCTTATTTGGGCTTATAACGAAGAAATGAATAATGAAAAACACGGGCTGATCTGCACAAATTAGTATGATAAAAACAGCCTACTGAGGTGATTTTCAAGCCACTGATAAGCTATCATAAGCTACTTCAAAATATTCAGAAAAATATGGAATAAGTAGATAAGCTACCCAAGAGTAATTGTACCAAATTTGAGCTTAATTGGGCTTATAACGAAGAAATGAAAAATGAAAAACATAGGCTAAATTGAGGCAAAAACATAAAAAGTGTGCAGACTTGAATGGATTCTGATACACAGACTTGGTCCAAAATACCACAATTGATAGTGAAATGAATCCTACTCTTGAATTTCAACTTAATGCACTAGTTGGAACACAGAAAAGCCAAAAGCAAGGACCAAATAAGCTTATCTCTATAATAAGCGTATATGATCAAATCATACCTTAAATCTATAACAGCCTACTCAAAACTATGAAATCAATCAAATTGGCTCAAAACATCTTACAAACAGCTCATTTCAGCTAATCTAAGCAAGATTAAAGTTTCCAAATTGGCACATGAACAGTGATTAACCATTTTGACCCATTTTGGGTCTTATGCCAAACACCCTTTTACAGGGCTGTTTTTTATTGTTAAACTATCATAGACTAATTTAATCCTAGATTCTGAAATACCACTTATTAACTAACTTACTTTAATCCTAATGAACATTTTTTAACAGGAAATAAGCACTAAAATAAGCTATACTAGATATATGCTATTTTTGGCTTTTCTTAAGGTTTTAAGGCAAAAGAAGTACAACTCAGAACAACCTATTTAACAAGCAACAAATAACTAACCAAGGCAATAATAAGCAACTTGAGAACAGTAAATAAGCAAATAAGCTGTTAAATAAGCAAATGAACAATAATTAGTAAAAATTGGAATTAAGCTTACAATGGCATTTGCTTAAGCAGAGATGATTAATCAGTCTCACAAGCTCTAGCTTGTTAGACACAAGCTAATAATCCCACAAGCTCTTCCTCTAACTAGCTTATACCCAATTTAGCTTATTTTGAACACAGTTGACTTTCGTTGACTTTTTCCCATTTTTGAACTTTGTACAGAATTGAAGGCATATGAGCTCATATTAAGCTATAACAAGCTTATGAGAGCTTATAGAAACTTTAATGAAACCTATAAACAGATAACTTACAATAAATGAAAAATTAAAGAAAATTCGAATTAATCTGAATTAAATGAAAACTGAAATTTTAAGTTGAGAAAATATGAAATACATTACTGAATTACATGAGACAATTAAAAAAACAAGAAAACCCAATTAGATTAAATTAAAATTCAACACTAATTTATCTACTCTACCGCCTAGCTAACTAACTACTCCCTTCTGTGTATGTGAGGAGGCTTTTATATCCTTCAAAAAGCTTCTAGGGTTTCTCTAAGCACATCACAGCCATTGGATTGGCTTCATTCAATCTCAGCCTTCAATCTCAGATTTTTGCGCCAAAATGTGCTAAGTGGATTTCCAGCTAAGCATTGGTATCACGTGAAGAGTACTTGGACTGAAGCTAGAGGAGGGGGGGGAGGTGGAGTGTATCAGTGAAGAAGCAGGGTGAGGGCGGATTGTCAGGGAGAAGGTAAGAATGGGTGGTTTTGTTTTGGCGGCAAATGGTATAGGAAGGGATAAGGTTGATTGGGTTTGACCGGTATTGACCCTGGTTATTTAATAAAAGGGGTGGATTGGGTTTGTGTTTGGATTTGGCTTGTGTGGGTTGGGTTTATTAATGAGTCCAGTTAGTGTAATAGCTAGGGATAGGATTAGAATTTGGTTTTAAGTTTAGGGACCATTTGTGCCAAATCTGTAAATTCAGGGACCTTTTGTGTCAATTCTGAAAAATATCTCCAAGGACCAATCTTGACATTTTGATATTCTTGGAGGTTAACTTTTGACAACTCGAGCATAAATGTGATCCAAACTAGTAAATTCTTCCCCGGATTCGGCTTTTTGAACCCTTTCCAAATCTCGTGCTCGTTTTTGTCCGTTTTCCTTGATTTTTGTCCGTTTCTTCAATATCCGTACCTGCACATGCATAAACACAAAAACACAACATATTTGGCATATTTGGTTAGTTTTTGGTCTATTTGGTCCGTTTAATTAGGATAAAGGTATGTGTAATTTAACACATACCACTTACCCTTGATGATTCCTTATACTTGAGCTAAAGTTCCTTGTACATATTGGCTGACATGCATTAGTAAGTTCACAAGTAAACTTTGACGATATCTAAGACTTGAACATTTGCTGAAGTTGCTTGCTGACTTTATCTTCTTGAACTGTTCTTCAAGTAATCTCCGATTCATTAATAATGTCTATGGATTTTGAACCGTGATGAAGTTGCTCGCTGATTCTACCAGTAGCGAGACTTCTTGATCAGTTAGTTTCTTCTATAGTTAGATGAGGCGTTCATTGTCCTATGGGAAAGGTAGTCAGGGATATAGAGACATTTGTCAGATCTCAGTGTCCCTGATGCTGCTCAGATACTTTCTTCACCTATTCTACATCAGTGAGGTAAAGTACATCTTCAGTTGGTCTTTGACATCTTTGAAGCATGCTATTTGAGCTTCTCCCTATATCATGGAGTGACATACTCCCTGATGAATCAAAAAGTGAAATGCTCACCGATATTTTCAGTGAATGACTTGCTTATTTTATGTTCAAATACTTGTCAGGGACATTTGGGTCAAATATTAACCCAATAATCTCCCCCTATTTGAATATAGAAATAGCCTGAGTTTTATCAGAGATAAGTGAGCATAACGGCTTCTTCTTATACTCTGAGTTATAACAAAGGTATAGTAAACGATTATTGTTTTGGTTATATTGTTTGATACCACTTGTTGATTTTATCAAAGATAAGTGAGCATAACGGCTGCTTCTTATTCGCTGAGTTGCAACATAGTTAAAGTAAACAATTGTCGTTTTAGGTTATGTTTTTTATACCAATTGTTGAGATTGAAGCTTTGTCCTAGCTTCGAGATTCCATCTTGATCTTGGTTCTGATCTTCACTTGTCCGAGCTCTACCCTCAGGTAGTGATGATTCTTTCGTTGATAACCCTTCTTTGAAGATGACTTCCTAAGCTTGTTTACTCAAGGTTTTAATTCTACAATTAGGATATTTTTCGTTAAGATTCTAGCAAGAGATTCCTCAATACTTAAACAGATAGCCTAAGTGTTTATCAGTTTGTAAGTGAGCATTATGGCTTCTTCTTACAAACTGATTTACAACAAAGAATGAATAAAATTACTAAAATCAGATTCTTTGTTGATGTAGCTGGAGTTTCTGCTTTAGCTTGTTTGTCCTGAACCATTTCATTTTTTTTATGCTCAAGGACTATGTCCCTCATGTTTGTTCTTTTCAAGCCACTTTTTGATACCTGGTTGTATGTGAACTCAGTCCTTGATGATTATTCATCAGGTTCACATGTCCTTTTTTAGTGTGGCTAACTTAGATTCTCATAAATGTTTTCTCCCCCTCAAAGACTGCAACTTTAGTGAAAGTTTTGGAGTTCTTGCATTTATGGTTATGGTTCAAGATATAAGGACAATGTCCTTGTTGTTTGTCTATCACTGATTGAAGCTTCTCAGTCTTCTGTAGTGGTATTTGGTCACGATATCAGATAGGTCAATGGTGTATATGCCTATAGCCCTTCTTCATTGTCTTGATAAGTGACTTGATTTCTCCGCATGTCATTTATTCCTAGTTCAGTTAGAATGATAGACACAAGAACTATCAGTGTAAAACCTCAAAATTTAAAACAATCCGAAATGACCAAAATACCCTCGAATTTGAAATTTTAAGAACTTATAAAATACGTTATGAATTAAAAATTTGACTTATATTATATGACTCGAAACCATACAATATGAAAATACAACCTAAAGTAAAAATATAAAATGATACGAGAACTACACGACTAAGATATGGCACGTTTAATAAATATAACCTATGGTCCGAAAATAATAAAAGTTTGTATACAAATAAATATTAAGAGATAAACATAACTTTTGCAAAATTTGGAAAGAAATCACTCCATTATACCCACCCCAAAAACCGGCCCCCAAATCCCTATTACTTCTCACATCATAACCGAGTATCCCATACTACCACAAACCCTAAAAAAATCCCATCTCCCTCCCCACTCTATGGATCGGCAGCGGCAGCCAAGGAGAAAAAAAAAACAAAAACAAAAACAATCAAACCCTAAAACCTATTTCTATTTGGCGCATAGAAAGAAGAAGGAAGAGAAGTCGGTGCTTTGATCTTTGTGGTGTTCTTGTGTCTTGATCGCGCTACGAGGGTAAAGTTGTATCACCTTTGTTTGATCCTTGTCGTTTTCAAATTGTGTTTGTCGAATTGATCATGAAAATTATAAGAAGAGATCACATAAAATCATAAGTTTAAGGCTACATAAAATAACAACTCTAAAAATCATATAGGGATGAATCGACCCATGTGAGTTTTATGAATATGATTGTTATGAAACATGTAATGATATGTAAGGGTCAACCTAATATGTGTTTCGTGTTATTCTTAATTAATTTGTAACAATATATAAGACACGGGAATGAAAACCAAAAAGATCACATAAATTAATAAGGAACTGCTACTGTCCAGAAAATTTAGGCCGACTTTAACCGATTGGATCTTGATGATAACAAGGGGTATTTGGGTGTTTCTTGAGTCTAAAATGATGTTTAATGAAAGAGCTTTTTGGGAAAATTAACCTTGTAATTTTTAGAGGTTGGGAAGGCAACTTTTTGATTTTTAGAAAATTAAGTGTCAAATCGAATCCGTATGTCTGGAAAAACAGTCCGTGTTTTTTATTTTTCATTTTCAAACCATGTCGAATTAGAAGGTTTTATTTGAACTGAGTAATATTTAATATGTCGAGTAGTTACTGGAATTGTTTTAGATTTTTATAAATTTTCTTGATGGGGTAGAAAAATAAATACTTTTCGGTTGTTTCATCAGATCCGATTCTGGAACATGTTAGGGAAATGGATTTTCATTCGTACCTATACTAGTTAATAAAATCTGGAAAAATTACATAAAATACTTAAGACATTGAAGTATCTCTGGGAATTTTTGGGGATTTTATTTCTGAGTTCTAATGTAATTCATAAATTCGAAAAAGTGTAATCTGTTCATGTATAAAAGCTGTTAAAAGTTTAAAAGATAAAGAAAAGGGTAAATTGTGTAATACTTAACTTAAGGGTTAAAATTGTCATTTTCTAAACTAGTGGGCTAAACTTGTGAAACCATATAAATTTAAGATAATTACATTTTATACCCGAATCTTATGATAATTGCATAATAGTCCCTAAACTTGTCATATCTACATAATAAACCCTAAAATTTGTCAACCTACCATAATAACCTTAAACTTATATAAATACTATTATGAACCCTAAACTATTAATATTGTCACTTTAAACTTATCAAATGATAACTTTGAATATTTCTTAAAATGGAAACCTTCTAAATATAGAAACTTACTAATTCGGGAAATCTGCTAAAAATAGAAACTTGCTATAAATGGAAAGTTACCAAAAATAGAAAGTTACTAAAAAGGGAAAGAGCACTAAAAAGAGTAACCTAATTCTTATGAACTTAAAAGTAATATGTGGTTATGAATTCGTATAGGTTCTGTGAAGCGGGAGTGATCCGTTGTCTTGTGGTCTATCTTTGGTTATTTGCTATCGAATAAGGTACAAATATTCTACCCTTTTTCAGTAAGGGTGTTTTCATCCTCATGACTTGTTGATCTTGATTTCTGATTCATTATAAGATTCTCTAAGCCATTGTTATGTTCCCTTATACTTTGATTCGATCTTTGATTCTGATTCGTATGATTGATATGCTTTGATTCCTTTGATATGATTCCCTTGCTATGATCTTTTGATATGATTCGTTTGATGTGAGCTTTGCTATGGTCTCACCTATGTGATCCTCTGATATGATTCTGTCGGTATATGCCTTTGGTATGATTACTTCTGATATGATGATATGATGTGTGCTTTGTTTGTTTGTCGCCCGAGCTAACTAGCCATGGAGGTACCATGGCCATGTCATTGAGGCACCGATGGCATGACACTTCCTGGGGATGTGTGATTGATCCCCGGCGTCCCCATTTGTTATGATATGATATGATATGATATGATGTGAGATCTCTTGGCCATTTTGATATATGCGTATACTTGTCTAGTACATGGTACGTATATGATTTGTTTTGCAGGGGGCGTATGGATGCATCCTAGGCTAATATGATTTGATATGTGATTTGTTTGGTGACTGGCTGTATGTGCCCTATACCCCACTCACTGTTTTGGTACTTAGAGGTCTCCCCTCTCCGTACACTTAGACATGATAGGTATATGTGATGTGATTATTTGGTCTATACGAGTGGCTCGTATAGATACGCTCGTGGCTATCTGTTAGGTATCTTTGGTCCGATCGAGTGGCTCGGTTGGATGTGTTCGTAGACATTTACTTCCTTGACTCTAGAGCTATTCTTATTTGATGTGTATGCTTGTGTTCCATTTGATTCATATTCGTTTGACTGTGCTTATTATCGTCTCTGCTTTGTTTATATATCTGTTCACTGGGCTTTTTAAGCTCAGCCGCATTTCTTTTCCTGCGGCAGGTTTTAGTTGGAAGCTGGGTTATGGGTGGAGAGTACTTTGGACTTAGAAGACTATACCTTGATAGCTACTCTGGATTAGAGATGACTAGAAGTGTTACATTTTTAGACTTAGCATTTATTGTAGTTCTCTTTTGTAACCTTTTATTTCAGATTTTCCCTTTGTAACCTTTGAAATTCATTTGTATTATTTAAGTCTTATGCTTGAGTTTGCTTTGATATGTCACCATACGTAATGCTTCTACCCTTATTGGGTTGGGGTGTTACAATTATGGTATCAGAGACCAGGCTGCGACTTGTAGTACATTAAACCTTAACCTGTGAAGTTTGGAGCATTAAGTTTCCACTGTAGGCGCTCATAAGATAACCTTTGAGAATTTGCTTTAGGATCTCCCCATAGGAACATAAGTTATAACCGGTGAGGAATGGGTAGGCTAGGACATCTATGTAAGTAGCATTGCTTCCGCATCACTCTGATTCATGCCTCTGCCTTTAGCTATGCCATATAAGAACATTTGTTTAAGAGGTTAGAAAGTTTTGCAACCTAAGCTTAATAACCAAGTAAGTTTGGAATACCTCGGAAACTACATGAATACCTTACACCATTTAAGTTTCACTTCCTGATTTTGATCTCCACTTCCGATCTGTTTGATAAATAGTTTGATACCTTTTCGACCATCCCGAAGGTCATTTAACCCTAATGTGTTTGACACATTCTATGAATTCATTACCCGTGCTGGATATAAATGTATCATCTGATACTACTCAGTCCTGCAAAATCCATTACTACTCCTATGAAAACTCTGGTGATTATTAACCATGGACATAGGAAGTTTATTCCCTCCCTTTGAATTATGAATCTTGCCGCCAACTAGTTTCCTCTGGAAGGATACGATGTAAATACTATCTCAGTACAGAATTGTTAACTAAGCATGATGATGCTGATAGCTAATATTCCATACATCTCACTTTTGACAATTATACGATGTTCGTAGTACCAATGATGTACACCCTACCTGCCACTTATGCTTTAAAGCTAAACAAAACTCCAACACCTTGAACTGTTCGTTTATCTATCTTAACACTATATTGAACCATGTACTTAACCTTGACATATGAACTATCCGTCTGGCTTGACGACCGTACTCATCTTACGAATCCGTTTACTTTTGATATATTCGATTTTGAGGTCTTTAGGTTATGGATTGGCTGGCTCTTCATAAAGCTGCCAGAGACTACGATATCCGATATGTGATCTTTAACAATCTGCTTCACCCTACTTTTGTTATGAAGACTCTCAACCACTTAAATCTGGTAAGATTAATGCTGATATGAAAACTCTTACTCCGATCTCATTTGATTGTCAAATTTCTCCTAACACCTATTAGTATCCACCCTTAGGAAGCTCTGGCATTGGAAGTATTTGTTGTACAAATTTTTCTGGTGTTTTTCTGATGAACCTCTTGGGATTCCCTCCTGCTTGGGAGGTAGAATTGACTTTGAACCGATCTCAATTAACGAAACCATGATGCCATAGAAGTTGAGAGATTGAAGGAGCTGATGGAATATGATTTTGTTCATCTCAGTGTTCTCTTTGAATGCTCCTATTGGTTTATGAAGAAGAAAGAGAGAAGTATGCCGCGACATATCGACTATCGTGAATTTAACCGTATCACTATCCAAAATCATTATCCATTTCCGCGTATCAATGATTGATTTGTTCTATCTTTGAAACTCCGTAGCAGACGGACTCACTTATGTTTGAAGGACTGAAGAAGCAACCACAAGAACTTCTAATAAGGGAGTTGACTAACTAAGAGTAACCCCCGCGAAGCATTTCAGTTTTATTCGTGAAGAGGAAGATAGGTGATGTGAAGTGGATATGAAGTTTTCCCTGAGACGATTCATGAAGCTGTTTTCGTACTCGTTGTGATCCTTGTGAGTTTTAAATAATGCCAATTGTATTGGCTAATAGAATCATGTTTTTCGCGAGTAGTTGGGCAATTGTCATAGTATGACGGTGTGTTGTGTCCAGAGACGAAAGAGGAACATGTAGATCATTTTCGTATTAAGTAAATTGACCCTTGGTCTGGAAGAGTAGGTTTGATTGGCGTTTAGAGATTGTAGCTGACAGCACTACCAGGTATCCTGTGATGACAGAGTTTCCACATAAAGGACCAAGATTGACGACCGTTATCGGAGTTAGAAACCTTGTAGGAGATTAGTAGAAGATGCTCGTGGCGTAACCGTGGAAGAAGCATATAAATAAAAAAAAAAAAAAAAAAAAAAAAAAAAAAAAAAAAAAAAAAAAAAAAAAAAAAAAACTGAGATGGGACTCAATTATACCTCATGCAGCACGTGGAGATTTCAGTTCGGGCATCAAGACAACCAGACCGTAGGAGATGAACTATTCAGCACATAACCTGGAGTTGACAGCAGCGGTGTTTACCTTGAAGATGGGAAGACATTGCTTGCAAGACAAACATGGTTGAGAACGTACAAGGAAAATGTAATCGAGTTGGCGAATTTGGAGTTGTGCTAGAAGACCTGTTGAAGACACGCAGATCTTGCTTCTCTATTCATTTTAGTTGTACTAAGATGAATTGAGAGCAGAAGCAGACTCGCGAATGGAAGAATGCACGGTGATCATGTCAGAGATTCACGCTACCACACCATAGTGTCCAGATGAGGTACCGAAGGCTTGAGGGACCAGACTCAAGTTAATAATTCCTATCCACCCTATAATCATATGGACAGACGTAGACAGACTACTTGGAATTGGGAGAGATTTGAAATCATGTAATTGAGTGGACGAATTTGAAGCGAACATTGTGTTTGGGAGAATTGATTCTGTGAAGGATGAAGCCATGGATGACGCAATTCACTTCCTCTCAACCTACTTAAGTTTCCGTTACCTGATGACAAGATCCTTTGAATGACTTAGGTTCTCTATTAGTAACTCCGTTCTGTGTTCGTTCTGCGTATGTTGAATGATGGTTTTGTTATGTGAATTTTGATGAATTGTGGAAGGAACCTTGAGATTTATGTCCAGAAATGGACGGACTATTGAAGCAACCACTTATATTGGCTGAGTTGATTTCAGTGAGTGATGAAGGATTGACGCTATTAACGACGTACCTTAATTTTGATAGACATTCTGGGACTTCCCTTACTCTTACGAGTAGTTTCGTTCTTCTTTTAGTTATGTTGTTTGATTTTGATGACCTCTGAGACTGTAGAAGGATTAGGTGGATTAAGATAGGTTATTTTGTTCACGACTTGAGATAAAGTATGACCATCATGAGGGCATATTTATATGATGCCAGTATTATGACGTCTGGCCAACGTGATAATACTTACATCATATAACGTGCACTTGTTGTGGGCATAGGATATTTCGAGGAGTGCCTTATACGCCTTAGAATTTCTGATAGTGGTTGAAGATTATCTGTATTAGTGAGACTTTAGGTTCATTCTACCTATGCGTTTAATCTGCTTTCACCGTTATACGATTTGATACGTATGGATACTCGACACGTGTTTGCTGATCTCCGTGCAGCTTTCTACCGTCTGTTTTCGGTCCGTATGGATTCGATCTGTACTACGAAGGAGTACACCTATGTTATGCTATATGTACGATTCACATTCGTTGATCTGTTCAGTTATGATCTGCTATGAGTTCAGATATGAGATTTCGAAATTCTGAGGGAAAGCAACTCTGTCGGTTGACAAGGATACTTTTGAAAGGTTATATTGACGACGAGACTATTTGATGATCTGAAGAGTTAAGTATTTATGTCACCCTCATAACTTATTTAATTAGATACGATCTCATCTGTTGTGACTATTTCAAATCCACAGACGATATATCCGTCAAAGCCTACGTTTTCCTTGTATTCCATCTAAGGAGATACGATTATCATCTGTCACGTTTGGATATTGTCCTTTCGATTCGGATTCAGTATGATATATCTTTTCTGAGAGACCGAAGCTATTTTGATCAACAAGATAGAGTCATGAGAAACAAGTCTTTCACATTTCTGTTCATTGTCCATTGTGTTCCGTTTCGTTTCACTTCAATTTTCGAGGACGAAAATTTTTGTTAGAAGGGAAGAATTGTAAAACCCCAAAATTTAAAACAATCCAAAATGACCAAAATACCCTCGAATTTGAAATTTTAAGAACTTATAAAATACTTTATGAATTAAAAATTTGAGTTATATTATATGACTCGAAACCATACAATATGAAAATACAACCTAAAGTAAAAATATAAAATGATACGAGAACTACACGACTAAGATATGGCACGTTTAATAAATATAACCTATGGTCCGAAAATATTAAAAGTTTGTATACAAATAAATATTAAGAGATAAACATAACTTTTGCAAAATTTGGAAAGAAATCACTCCATTATACCCACCCCAAAAACCGGCCCCCAAATCCCTATTACTTCTCACATCATAACCGAGTATCCCATACTACCACAAACCCTAAAAAAAATCCCATCTCCCTCCCCACTCTATGGATCGGCAGCAGCAGTGTAACGCCCCGTACCCGTTTAGACTAAAATTTAAAACTTTTTACGCCAAAAGGATTGACTTTTATGGACATACGAACACTCTTTTGACATCTGAGAAAAGTCTATAAATATTCAGCCCTTGAGGCTATTTTTAAATGAAAGTACACTCAATTACCTTCGAAACGATAGGTCGCACGACCCATTTCGACTTACGGATTAAAAGATATGAATTTTTGAAAATCGACGAAATCTGGAAATTGGCCCATACCGCCGGCCAGAGATCCCAAACCGGCGGCATAAAACCAAACCGGGAGGTTTGAGCCTTCTGGTAAAATTGGGAGTTTTCCCAACTTTCCCATGCCGTGGGTTTGGCTTCCAAACCTCCGGCATGGGCCTGCAACTTCCCAAAAACACTTCGTTTACATCCCGTTTTCGCTATAAACAGCCCATACAACTTCCGTTTTACATCAAACTTGACCCACTTCATTAATTTAACATAACTAACACGTTCCAACAACATTTGACCCGTTTACAACCCAAAATGGGTACAAACACACTTAAATCCAAACGCCCCTTAAACATTTACCAAAAACACTTAAAACACACTTGACAACTCGTTAGACTCCCAAACCGTTACCCGACCTTGACACACATTATACAATTCATAAGAGAGACTCTCGGGGATACAACCATGACTCGAGCTCGGTATTCTACCTAGCTCCTAATGCTTATTACTTTCCAATCCACTTCCGTATCCTTAAGCTATAATCCAAGTCTTACTCTCTTCCAAGCCATAGCATCATGTTCGCGCCTACAAAACATTGAACACTTAAACCGTAAGCACGAATGCTTAGTAAGTAAAACGGATATAACTTAACATTATACCTCATTCAACAAATTACATATTATACAACCATTGATCCAATAACTTTGAGCATAAACACATACCTTAACCACATAAGCTTTAACCTTTCCTCTTCCTTAATCCACTCATACTAACACATCCACTAACCTTATAATCTCTTACACATAACTACCATTATATTAACAACCATAACTTTAACATATTAGCCACATAACACACAATGCATAGAAATCATTATAACTTTACATTATACCGGTTTACTTACCTTAATCCAAGCTACATCATAGCAAGAACATCATCATCATCACATTCTCCCATCATCATCATCATTTTTACTTCCTACCCAAAATCATAACATCAAGGCTTATTAACAAATCATGATCAATGGTTATAAAACCCATCTAAACTTACCCATCATTCTTTCCATATCATCATATGACCACACCATGATCATATGATGAAAACCCACTTAACCCATAAACTTTAACCTTATTATAATCATAATAAGGGTAATACTTACTTGAAGAATCATTACTAGTGAAGGCTACAAGCATCCAAATCTTCATCTTCTTCATCTTGGACATCAACAAGATTTTCCCTCTCTATATCTTCTCTCTAAAACTGGCCTTTCCAACTCTATCAATAATTGGGAAATGTCTAGAATTCCCTAGATATACAAGTTAGGTGATAACTTTGGCCATTTGGCAAGATTGGCCCCTCAAGTCCCGTTCTTTCTATTTTGGCCACTACTAAATTATAACACATAATTAACATTTGACAACTTAGGTCCTTCTAGTTTATACGTCCTATTTTATATCACTTCATTAGTCATACTTTGACTGTTAGTTTGACTATCGGGTTTGACTTCCACGTAACTTGTTGACTAACCAATCCCATAAGGTCTTTATCCACTTTCTTCTAGGGTGGGGTCCCAACACCTGGGGAACGGGTGTTACAATTCTATCCCCCTTATTTAGATTTCGTCCCCGAAATCTGTCGTTCTTTACTATACTACACTTAGTCACATAATTCATATCATTCCAAACACCTTAACTCCTAGTTTATTTAGTGCAACGATCTAAATGAGCTTGCAACTCTATACACACTATAACACATCACATGGTCTTAATTCACATTACATTTCACTTACTTTTATAACCATACAACTCTTACCTTGACTATTACACAAAACGAGGCATACTCACTAAAGCTAGCTATCATTTTAGTTCGTTCTATTACCGTTACACCATATTCTCACTTGCTTTATCCTCTATTCTCATTCTTTGACTACTGGATACTTAAGGACTCGTGTTATTTGACTTTACGTAATTACATTTGGCTAATGCTTTCACGTTCTATTAACACTACTTAATCACTTCTTTTACGTCTCTACAATTTTCTCATTTATTCTTCTCCTTTCTTCACGTCATTTTCGCTTATCTTACGAGTCTCAAGGACTACCACATGAAATGGCTTCATAGCATCATACTTTAACATTTATCTTCACATTACTCATGATATTTATCATCAACTATTTCCATTACTCATACCTTGCACCACGGCACAATTACGTATTATAACATTTTGAAACATCATTACAATTCCTAAGCTTCGTCAACTTAGACTTAACACTCAAGCATAGGTTTCTCTTAAATTCTCACTAAAAGGCATACTCAAATCTTAATCCTCCTATCTTAGTTCTTACAACTTTTAACTAACTCTAGACTTTCGCTTTCTACTCCTTTAACCCTACTCGTGCCGTGTCGGCAACACATAGCCCACTCGTTTATAATTCCTCATTTACATGGAGAGGCGTCCCAATCGATGTAAATCAGAAAATATAAACTCATGGTTATGTAGTCCCGACATAACACTATCACTCCTATTTCCCAATTAGACTTTTATCATTTCATTTTCATTTTATATTTCACTCGTTATTTAACCTTTCCATTTTCTAGCTTGGATCCACTTCACTTTAACAATTTCCCCGAAGGGGTTATTACACATGCCAAGGATGTAGGCAATCCTTGCCGGTGAAGGCAATACATTTTATCCCGGAGGATCTTTAACACATCCCGAAGGATTCTTTATCATTCATTGACTTGGTCATCCCGAAGGATACCACCTTTAACCTTCATCTCGAAGGATCATTGACATTCATCCCGAAGGATCATTAACACTCATCACTTTACCACTTTCACATTCTAACATCGGATCCAAGCCATTAACATTTTATCCTACACACATTATCTCATCCATTTATTTTAGTATACGCAAACGCATAGAGCATATGAGCCTGCTTATTATAATTACACACTTCTATGTGTTTATCATCTTACCTTCCACATCCGCTTTAATCATTTCCACCTTCCTACCTCACCCTTTAGTCTACCCGACTCTTTCCACTTTTAAACCTTGCATAGGTGAATCTTCATTCGTTCATTAGCATCATTCATTCTTCTTGTACACTTTAGTTACTCATACAATTTCTACGTCGTTACACTTTTCACTCTAGTTTACATTCTTTAGCCCACGTTAATCATTTCCACCTTTTTACATTACACGTTAGTCTACTCAACTCTTTTACTTATAGACTTTACACATATCGTCAATTGTAACACTTGCATTCATTATTAATAATTACCGCTAATCGCCTTAGCCGTAATATAATGATTTTAAGACAATACCTTAACCTTATGCATACTCGTCTCGTTCTCTCTTACATTCTTGACTCATCGCGTTCTTATTCTCATAATCTTATCTCACTTCTTAAATTATTTATGTATTCAAGCGATATTGTTCTATCTCGCCCTTTTACATATCTACCCATCATGGGTCATTATCTATAACACGCTCATTAGCGTCACCTTTTCTTCATACACTTTCCATCACATAAGTTCATTACGTTTACCACACCAATTTTTAATACATTTTGGCTTTCTTACTTAACTCTTCCCATTACTTATCTAAGCATTTAGAGCAAATCTGTTTCTGGTCATCATTTCCATATCATTTTGCTTAAATCTCATTTTATAACCTTTGTTTCATTAGACATATATAAATCAATATGTCAAGGCATGTTCGCTTTCCTTATCTATTACCATAACGTCGTTATCTTTGCTACACGTTCATGTACACACTCAATCCTCCTACATACTCACCTCGTTCTTATTTACATTCTTAACTTTTTGCAATTAACTTTTAGTATTCAACTTTTCGTTAAGTTTTCATCTTTTATATACCAACACTCCTTATCTTCACTTCACGTTAAAACTTAACCTCAAATACTTTACCATACTGTTACCCCGTCTCTATACCACTTTAACATTAGCCTTTAGTCGTTAAATATAATAAGACCATATGTTGGTCACATTTTATGCCATCATTCCATATCCTCATTCTTTAATCTTCAAGTCTTTAAACACTTAATCATTAATTCGCTAGTTTCATTTTGTCTTTTCGCACTTTACCTTAGTACGCTTAATATCATTACGATTTACCCTTAAAACGTCATTGTTTAATCTTATTCGTTTTCCTTTTGTCAACCACCCTTAACAATCAGAGTGTAAATTTCGTCTTATCATTACACATTATTATTTAGTACACTTCTCGTCATCACGATTCATTATTTGTGCGTTAATACCTTAAGTTACTTATTGATCCCATCTCTAATACCACTTATCGTTCCTATTCATATCCAATTACCGTTACTTTAACATGTATTCATATAATCACAATGTAATCACCGGCACTAATCAAAGTGCACGGTAAACAATTCGCTACGTGCCATCATCAATCAATCGCTTCCACTTTACTAATTCTACGTTCACTTTTTATTCATTGCTCAAGTACTTCTTAGACTATACCTTTTCGTATTCTTTTCCCTTTGGTTTACGCATTTTTAATTACTCAACCATTACCTTTCATTACTCGACACCATCTTTGTAATGTTCATCTTTTTTCATACCTTCGCACATTTGAGTATATATATATTATATTTCATCCGGGTTGTCACATTAAACTTATCGTTTTCTTGTTAGCTTCACATTATCCTCTTACTCCATTTTACTCACGTTCATTCTTTTAATGTTGTCTATTTCAATCCCAATTGACTCACTTGAATCTGGACATGACTTACCCCAACGTTAAACATGAATTATTTTCTAGACCATATATTGGTCTTACCTTGTAATCTAAAACTCGTTCATCTATCCCGATTCTAACAATTCATGACACAACAAGAATTCTAAGCGTGACTTGTCTAATTCCAGTTCCTTTGTAGTTTACTTTTTCCAATTATTCTATACATCACATTATAACCCGCATCCATAATCACCTTGCGTATGACAAAGTAACACTTTACATGTAAACGACAACACATTAGTACATACTTATCTCATTCATACTTTTAACCCACATTCGATCATTCTTTCCATAAGAGATAAACGTCACTAAACGTTCACACTTCATTAATCTATTCTCAATTTATGATTTAAAACATTTGAACACGTCTATGACATACCATTTGTCTATTATCGTTAAGGTACTCACTACTTTACTTTAACAATCGATGTAATAGCTACTTGAGGTATCATTCATTACTCGTACGTCTCTTTAATATTTTGCAATTACTTAATTCGACAATTCGCTTTACTCAACATCTAAATCCTTGCCATGAACACATTCTCATATAACTTCTCATGCTCACCTATGACTCCTCACTATTACGACATTCTATTCTCATCTTTCTATAGCAAGCATACTACTTATCCTTTCTATACATGTTCTTTATTACTTCTATAATGTGCATTCACATAATCACATAATAATTACCGACACAACCCGAGGTGCACGGTAATCCTATCATTTACACATCAAGTCCTTCACTACCTGGATTACATAAAACATATTCATAAATCCTCATCATTAAACTCGTATAGCAAGTACATAATCCATTTCATAATTCAACATTCAAATCCTATAACTTTCACAATATTAGCCGGCGTTACTTAAACTTAAGCTCAACACGTCTACGAGTGGTTTAAGTCTAGGCAATCCTAAAGAGAACCTAATTCACTTAAACCAAAGCTCTGATACCAAGTTGTAACGCCCCGTACCCGTTTAGACTAAAATTTAAAACTTTTTACGCCAAAAGGATTGACTTTTATGGACATACGAACACTCTTTTGACATTTGAGAAAAATCTATAAAGATTCAGCCCTTGAGGCTATTTTTAAATGAAATTACACTCAATTACCTTCGAAACGATAGGTCCCACGACCCATTTCGACTTATGGATTAAAATATATGAATTTTTGAAAATCGACGAAATCTGGAAATTGGCCCATACTGCCGGCCAGAGATCCCAAACCGGCGGCATGGCCCAAAAACCTTCCCCAAACCGGCGGCATAAAACCAAACCGGGAGGTTTGAGCCTTCTGGTCAAATTAGGAGTTTTCCCAACTTTCCCATGCCGTAAGTTTGGCTTCCAAACCTCCGGCATGGGCCTGCAACTTCCCAAAAATACTTCGTTTACATCCCGTTTTCGCTATAAACAACCCATACAACTTCCGTTTTACATCAAACTTGACCTACTTCATTAATTTAACATAACTAACACGTTCCAACAACATTTGACCCGTTTACAACCCAAAATGGGTACAAACACACTTAAATCCAAACGCCCCTTAAACATTTACCAAAAACACTTAAAACACACTTGACAACTCGTTAGACTCCCAAACCGTTACCCGACCTTGACACACATTATACAATTCATAAGAGAGACTCTCGGGGATACAACCATGACTCGAGCTCGGTATTCTACCTAGCTCCTAATGCTTATTATTTTCCAATCCACTTTCGTATCCTTAAGCTATAATCCAAGTCTTACTCTCTTCCAAGCCATAGCATCATGTTCGCGCCTACAAAACATTGAACACTTAAACCGTAAGCACGAATGCTTAGTAAGTAAAACGGATATAACTTAACATTATACCTCATTCAACACATTACATATTATACAACCATTGATCCAATAACTTTGAGCATAAACACATACCTTAACCACATAAGCCTTAACCTTTCCTCTTCCTTAATATACTCATACTAACACATCCACTAACCTTATAATCTCTTACACATAACTACCATTATATTAACAACCATAACTTTAACATATTAGCCACATAACACATAATGCATAGAAATCATTATAACTTTACATTATACCGGTTTACTTACCTTAATCCAAGCTACATCATAGCAAGAACATCATCATCATCACATTCTCCTATCATCATCATCATTTTTACTTCCTACCCAAAATCATAACATCAAGGCTTATTAACAAATCATGATCAAGGGTTATAAAACCCATCTAAACTTACCCATCATTCTTTCCATATCATCATATGACCACACCATGATCATATGATGAAAACCCACTTAACCCATAAACTTTAACCTCATTATAATCATAATAAGGGTAATACTTACTTGAAGAATCATTACTAGTGAAGGCTACAAGCATCCAAATCTTCATCTTCTTCATCTTGGACATCAACAAGATTTTCCCTCTCTATATCTTCTCTCTAAAACCGGCCTTTCCAACTCTATCAATAATTGGGAAATGTCTAGAATTCCCTAGATATACAAGTTAGGTGATAACTTTGGCCATTTGGCAAGTTTGGCCCCTCAAGTCCCGTTCTTTCTATTTTGGCCACAACTAACTTATAACACATAATTAACATTTGACAACTTAGGTCCTTCTAGTTTATACATCCTATTTTATATCACTTCATTAGTCATACTTTGACTGTTAGTTTGACTATCGGGTTTGACTTCCACGTAACTTGTTGACTAACCAATCCCATAAGGTCTTTATCCACTTTCTTCTAGGGTGGGGTCCCAACACCTGGGGAACGGGTGTTACAAGCAGCCAAGGAGAAAAAAAAACAAAAACAAAAACAATCAAACCCTAAAACCTATTTCTATTTGGCGCATAGAAAGAAGAAGGAAGAGAAGTCGGTGCTTTGATCTTTGTGGTGTTCTTGTGTCTTGATCGCGCTACGAGGGTAAAGTTGTATCACCTTTGTTTGATCCTTGTCGTTTTCAAATTGTGTTTGTCGAATTGATCATGAAAATTATAAGAAGAGATCACATAAAATCAATAGTTTAAGGCTACATAAAATAACAACTCTAAAAATCATATAGGTATGAATCGACCCATGTGAGTTTTATGAATATGATTGTTATGAAACATGTAATGATATGTAAGGGTTGACCTAATATGTGTTTTGTGTTATTCTTAATTAATTTGTAACAATATACAAGACTCGGGAATGAAAACCAAAAAGATCACATAAATTAATAAGGAACTGTTACTGTCCAGAAAATTTAGGCCGACTTTAACCGATTGGATCTTGATGATAACAAAGGGTATTTGGGTGTTTCTTGAGTCTAAAATGAAGTTTAATGAAATATATTTCTGGGAAAATTAACCTTGTAATTTTTAGAGGTCGGGAAGGCAACTTTTTGATTTTTAGAAAATTAAGTGTCAAATCGAATCCGTATGTCTGGAAAAACAGTCCGTGTTTTTTATTTTTCATTTTCAAACCATGTCGAATTAGAAGGTGTTCTTTTAACTGAGTAATATTTAATATGTATAGTAGTTACAGGAATTTTTGTATATTTTTATAAATTTTCTTGATGGGGTAGAAAAATAAATACTTTTCGGGTGTTTCATCAGATCCGATTCTGGAACATGTTAGGGAAATGGATTTTCATTCGTACCTATACTAGTTAATAAAATCTGTAAAAATTACATAAAATACTTAAGACATTGAAGTATCTCTGGGAATTTTTGGGGATTTTATTTCTGAGTTCTAATGTAATTCATAAATTCGAAAAAGTGTAATATGTTCATGTATAAAAGCTGTTAAAAGTTTAAAAGATAAAGAAAAGGGTAAATTTTGTAATACTTAACTTAAGGGTTAAAATTGTCATTTTCTAAACTAGTGGGCTAAACTTGTGAAACCATATAAATTTAAGATAATTACATTTTATACCCTAATCTTATGATAATTGCATAATAGTCCCTAAACTTGTCATATCTACATAATAAACCCTAAAATTTGTGAACCTACCATAATAACCTTAAACTTATATAAATACTATTATGAACCATAAACTATTAATATTGTCACTTTAAACTTATCAAATGATAACTTTGAATATTTCTTAAAATGGAAACCTTCTAAATATAGAAACTTGCTAATTCGGGAAATCTGCTAAAAATAGAAACTTGCTATAAATGGAAAGTTACCAAAAATAGAAAGTTACTAAAAAGGGAAAGAGCACTAAAAAGAGTAACCTAATTCTTATGAACTTAAAAGTAATATGTGGTTATGAATTCGTATAGGTTCTGTGAAGCGGGAGTGATCCGTTGTCTTGTGGTCTATCTTTGGTTATTTGCTATCGAATAAGGTACAGATATTCTACCCTTTTTCAGTAAGGGTGTTTTCATCCTCATGACTTGTTGATCTTGATTTCTGATTCATTATAAGATTCTCTAAGCCATTGATATGCTTTGATTCCTTTGATATGATTCCCTTGCTATGATCTTTTGATATGGTTCGTTTGATATGAGCTTTGCTATGGTCTCACCTATGTGATCCTCTGATATGATTCTGTCGGTATATGCCTTTGGTATGATTACTTCTGATATGATGATATGATGTGTGCTTTGTTTGTTTGTCGCCCGAGCTAACTAGCCATGGAGGTACCATGGCCATGTCATTGAGGCACCGATGGCATGACACTTCCTGGGGAGGTGTGATTGATCCCCAGCGTCCCCATTTGTTATGATATGATATGATATGATATGATGTGAGATCTCTTGGCCATTTTGATATATGCGTATACTTGTCTAGTACATGGTACGTATATGATTTGTTTTGCAGGGGGCGTATGGATGCATCCTAGGCTAATATGATTTGATATGTGATTTGTTTGGTGACTGGCTGTATGTGCCCTATACCCCACTCACTGTTTTGGTACTTAGAGGTCTCCCCTCTCCGTACACTTAGACATGATAGGTATATGTGATGTGATTATTTGGTCTATACGAGTGGCTCGTATAGATACGCTCGTGGCTATCTGTTAGGTATCTTTGGTCCGATCGAGTGGCTCGGTTGGATGTGTTCGTAGACGTTTACTTCCTTGACTCTAGAGCTATTCTTATTTGATGTGTATGCTTGTGTTCCATTTGATTCATATTCGTTTGACTGTGCTTATTATCGTCTCTGCTTTGTTTATATATCTGTTCACTGGGCTTTTTAAGCTCAGCCGCATTTCTTTTCCTGCGGCAGGTTTTAGTTGGAAGCTGGGTTATGGGTGGAGAGTACTTTGGACTTAGAAGACTATACCTTGATAGCTACTCTGGATTAGAGATGACTAGAAGTGTTACATTTTTAGACTTAGCATTTATTGTAGTTCTCTTTTGTAACCTTGTATTTCATATTTTCCCTTTGTAACCTTTGAAATTCATTTGTATTATTTAAGTCTTATGCTTGTGTTTGCTTTGATATGTCACCATACGTAATGCTTCTACCCTTATCGGGTTGGGGTGTTACAATCAGAGAGTAATTTTCTTTGATAGCTCATCAAAGAGTGACTCACTGATGCTATGAATTAGCTGTTTAGTGGGTGACACTCTCTGATTCACTGAGAATCAGTGAAGAGTTTTAGACTATTTTATTCATGAATACAAATCAGAGGAGATTAGATCACATTTTGATTTATTAATCTTCCTTATCTAACTATACAGATAGTCTAAACTAAATCAGTATTAAGTGAGCATTGGCTTCTTCTTACACACTGATTTTTTTACATCAAAGAATTACAATACTTTACATAACTAATTCTATTGATGTCGCTGAAGGATATATAGACGCTGAGACTTGGTTCCTTTCTTTTCAGTTTTGCAACCTTCTTGTCTTTAGTCCAGTATTTTCGTAGTTCAGCAAATAGTTTTGATACCCGGTTGAGTTTGTCCGGGTTTTAATGCTCTGACTTTTTAGGAACCACTCTGGTTAGAGACTTATAGAACCAGGTAGTACTTGCTTACTACCTGGTTTGAACAATACAGTCCACGAACTAAACAAGCTGATTCACTCTCTGATACAAGATCAGGTAGCGGATCAAGTTTGTTCAAAGAGCTAGGAAGAGGAAATGTTCTGTTTACTTGGCAAATTTACACCATGGGTGACTTGGGTGGCTTTTTCCGTCTTCCCATAGATTAGCCAAGTATAACCCAGGCTGTAAGCGCATCTTTTTGCTTACAAGCTGGGCAACAACAAGGAGATAAGCATCATTGATTTTCATCATTTGTTGCTTGACATCTTTAGGTGAAGTTTCTTGAGGATTAGGGACTACTTTATGCAATGAATAACTCATAATGTACAATTTGTACCTATCCCTAAAGACGTATCCTCTTCCCCATTCTATCTCTCCCTTCAGATGCCTCTGATGACCCTCGTTTTCATCCATGATGGTTGTTACTGAGATCAACCATGTAACATTCCTAAATGTCACCACTTTGATGGCCAATTAGAGCCTAATCAGCAAAGAAGCTCTCGCCATCTATAGGACCTTTGATGATGAATGCGATTACACAAGACATCATGGTACAGTTAAACCTGTTTCTGATCAAAGGTAATTGAGATTCTATCACTATAACACTATCCGTTATTTTTGTTGACTAGAATCTCTTGTAGGCTGGTGGTGATAGGAGTGATGATAGTGGAGGTGATTTTTGTTGTTGTGGTTGTGGCGGTGGCAGTGGTGGTGGTGGAGGTGGAGGTGGAGGTGGAGGTGGTTGTGGCGGAGGTGGAGGTGGAGGCGGAGGCGGAGGCTGATGAAGCGAAAAGTGTACCGCTTTTAAGGGGTCATTTAAGCCTTAAATCGTATTTATTTGATCAAATATTGCCCTAAATCGTTCCTTTTGTCATTTTAGGTACTTTTGAGGAGAAATCTGAAAAAGGAGGCATTTTGGACGTTTTTGGAGCATAAAAGTGAAGAAAACGACAAAGTCTCAAAAATCGGCTGAAAGTTACCTTTGACGGCGTCACAATTAACTCTGGACGGCGTCATGCTTTGGCAAGAAAAAGTGGACGTGAAATTTACTCATGATAGGCCAGTGAAAATAGCATGTGAATTCTGACGGCGTCACGCTTTAACTTGATCAAGGGCGTCACGGCTTAAATCAAAGAGGGACGGCGTCACGTACAAGTTCTGACGGCGTCAAGCCTTGATAAGCCAGAATGGATTTTTGAAGAGCTAAAGAGGGACGGCGTCAAGAAGGTCATCCGGGAACCCTAGAAGCGGCGAGGTGACGGCGTCACAATCCATAAGGTGACGCCGTCAGATGCAAAAGTCTATATATAGTTTTCTAATTTTTTGTCATTAGGGAGAGCTTAGTGTGTGGAATTTTGGGAGAAAACCCTAAGACGAATTCAGCCTCTTTTTCAAGACTTTTTGCCTTGAAATCTTCCATGTCACATTGAAGATAAGTTATCAATTAATCATTCAATATGTCTATGTGTTGTTTGATTTTATCTTATTCTTGTCTTTTGTTTAACATGTTAGGCTAAATTTATCTTGTGTTTGCTTAGATCTAATGAAACCTAGCTATTGATTATTGGTTGTTAGTGTGTTATTAGTTGTATTGGATGATTGTTTATCTATGTTAGGCTTAAGAAAACTGGCTAACTTCCTATTCGGTAACTTGCTTGAACGTCTTAAGAAACATGAACCAAATGCGTACTAAAGGTTTTTATGGTTGTATTTAATGCACAAGCGAATTCTAGTGATCCCATGTTAGGAGCTTCCTAGCCGGCTCGACATTGGAGTGAAGTAGGAGCTTGTAGAGTTGGGGAAGTAAGTACGCCACCCCACGAATGGTATTAAGGAATACACCCGTCATCCACGCGACTAATACACACTAATTAACCGGTAAAAGATAGTTAGGGAGTAAGGAAATCTAAGTAAACACATTTCTCTACACATAAATTTCTCACCACATTTTCATTTTCGTTATTTTATTTTATTTGCATTCGTAGTAATTTGGGTTAGTTGACTAGCAACTAATTCCGCCCACTCCTTCAAAACCGAGATTTTACTTGCTTTCATAAAAAAATATAAAAACATAAAAAAGAATCTTCCTCAACCCTTAGACCTATTAGAGTAGCTTTTCATACCTAACGAACACTATTCCCTGTGGAGAACGATCAATCCCCCGTACTTACCACTACACTATACTACATCGGTCAGGTACACTGCCTGGTGGGGTTGTAAGCCTCTTGAGATCCCTCGAGAGGTAAAACCTGTTGTAAGGTTACAAAACCACGCATCAAGTTTTTGGCGCCGCTGCCGGGGAATAGTTATTGTTTAGGTTGAATTTTTATTTCTATTAGGTCTACTCACTAGATTCCTTTCTAGTGAGATTTTTATTTTATTTTTCTAGGTTTTCTTTAGTCTATCTATTTTCTTCGTGTCTTTGTTCGTAACCATACCATCCGACATCATGGAAGATGGTAATATCCTTAACCCCCACAACCCACCACCACAACAACCACAACCACCTCCTAGAGCCCGTACTTTAGGAGAGTATTCCCGTCCTAGCCACCATGGCTATCGAAACACCATTGAGCTCACTCAAGGAGCCAATATCACACCCTTGCGATCCGACACCATCCGGTTGGTGCAAAGCGGATGCGCATTCCATGGACTTCGTTCTGAAGATCCTAATCAACATCTCAAGGACTTTCTCAAAATCGTTGATTCTATAGACCTTGATGTTGCCACTCGAGAGACGACCCGATTGCGTCTCTTCCAATTCTCTTTGCGGGACCAAGCTAGTCAATGGCTAGAACGTCAACCCGCAGGATCCATCACCTCTTGGGATGATCTCACTACTCGTTTCCTTGCTCAGTTTTTCCCACCGGGGAGAACTACCAAGCTAAGGAATGATATCTTGATGTTCCAACAACGTCAAGGCGAAACTCTCTACGAGGCATGGACTCGATTCAAGGACTTACTCCAAAAAGTCCCTCACCATGGCATAGAACTTTGGCTCCAAGTCCAAATCTTCTATGACCATATCAATCTCTCCACGAGGCAAACCATTGACCAATCGGCCGGTGGCAAGCTACGTGATCTAAGTGCGGAACAATCATGGGCTCTCCTAGAGGATCTTGCTCTTTATGACAACGAAAGTTGGAGTGATCCCCGTGATTTGAATAAAACGGTCAAGGCAATATCTTTGCCTTTGAACAATTCAAGCACTTTCGACCGTAGGATCATAGAACTTGAAGACCAAGTCAAGTTTCTCATGAAATCCTACGAGGCTCCTAACCCTTCAAGCCAAGTGAACAAAATCACTTCTTCATGTGAATTATGTAGTGGTCCCCACGACACTCGTGATTGCATGGAACTCCCCGAACAAGCTTTTGTGGACTACGCATCCTCGCGTACCGACGGAGCGGGAGACAAGTGGTACACTTTCAAACCCGAGCCAAACCCTTATGGTGATACATACAACCCCTCATGGAAAAATCACCCGAACCTTAGGTGGAAACAAAACCAAAACACACAACAAACCAATTCTTCCAACCCACCTAATCGTTTCCAATCAAGCGGTTCCAACTCGAACCGTACTTTCAACAACAATCCTTCCGGCAATGGTAGTACCGATAACTTCGAAGGATTGATGTCTCAATTTATGGCATCTCAAGAAGCTCGTTTAGCCAAGTTTGAAGCCGATTTCAAACAAAAACAAAGCGAGATGACCGATAAGATTGACACCTTGTTGAAAGCCCTCAATGACCGAGAAATGGGAGCACTCCCTAGCAACACGGTCAAGAACCCAAAACTAAACGTCATCGCTATTTCATCGGTTTCGTCCCCTAGTTCTTGTCCACAATATTATTCGGTCAATTCCATGAGCACGTGTTTCAAACAAACCCAAGTCGTTCCAAATGACCAAGAAGTTATGACATCCAAATTGGTCAACAACATAGTTGAAACACCTCCCACTCAAAACCTTGACGATGAATTCAAGGAGCTCCACCTTGAAAGTCCGGTTGTTGATGTGTTGGATGAGAAGAAGCTTAAGTTAGGCAAAAAAGGGACCGCCTTTGTTCAAAACAAGCTACCTAAGAAGTTAGATGACCCGGGCTTATTTGTTCTACCTTGCAAGATCGGTAATTCGGAGGCCTATGACACATTAGCCGATCTTGGATCAAGCCTTAACCTACTTCCGTTACCTCTCTACACCTCTCTAAAACTAGGAAAACTTGAAGAAACCGAGGTGATAATAGGTTTAGCGGATGGGAGTGTTGCTTACCCGGTTGGAGTAGTTAAGGACGTGTTAGTGCACATTGGAAAACTAACCATTTTAGCCGATTTCCACGTCCTTGATATGGTTAGCGACCCTACATGCCCCTTGTTGATAGGTAGAGGATTTTTGGCGACCGCTAGTGCTATGATTGATTGTAAGGAATCCAAGATAGCGGTAGGAGAAGGAGATACTTGGTCAGTCTATGATGTTAAGAAACATGCCTATGATACTAGTGAGGAACCAACACCACATTGGCTAGAATCAAATAGGAGACCATCTAGATATGGACCTTGGATTGATAAAGACTTCATAGGACCCCAACGCCCATTTTACCTAGAAGAGGACTTTGTTAACCGAACGCATTCGGTAGAGCAACTCTTGGCTAGGGACACCGAATTGGATCCATTTGAAGATTCTCTAGTTTTTAGAAAGATGATTGATTTCCTAGGAGTTTTGCCAATTAACCTAGGAATGAATAAGTGGATTTGTGAGGAAGATGATCATAAGTGGAATTGGGATAAACCACCCAAAGATGGAGACGGGTCATGGCATATTAAGATGACATTGTATGACCCGGATGGAGAGAAGTTTGAAAAGATATATCGTACTAAGCGGACCAATAGGAAACTTCAATCCAAGCTTAACCCTAAAGACGTCCTCGATGACGAGCTCACTTATATAGGGTAGAGTGACTTTGAGTCTAGCTACAAGACTCGTTAATAAAGAAAAGCGCTTCTTGGGAGGCAACCCAAGCTTTATTTGTTTTATTTGCTTTGTGTGTTTATTTATTTGTTTGTTTGATTTTATTTGTTTCCGTATGTATGTTTAATTTTTATCATTATTGATTCATGTTCAAAAGTAAATTGTGAAAATGCTTTATGTTGTTTTTAACTTCGTCTTAACTACATATAAAGGTATTTTGCAAAAGATAAGTGTAAGGGAAATCTAAATCGGTTTATTAGAACACAAATGAACATGAATCATAATAATAATAAATTAACATACATATTAGTATTTGTTTGAGTCAAATGCTTGTATCGAGTCATAATGATGTTTTGCAGGATTTCCAGGAAGTAAGGTAAAGGTTTTTCCAGAAATTTTCCGGAAACTTAAAATGAAAATTTTTGTCAGGTCATTTCTGACGGCGTCAAGGTTTATAACCTGACGGCGTCAGATTTAATTTTCAGAAATTTTTGAAAGTTTTGTTTTCATAAAAAGTTTTTATTAAATCTCCAACTTATAATCTCCAGGAATCTGCAAAATTATCATTCCACAAGCATTATATCCTTATATATAGATTTTTCCCGCCGATGTTATGCAGGTTTTCGTGTTTGTTTTCTCAGGTTTAACAGGTTATTTTGGACAAGGAGATGTTTATTGAATCAAGCTTTTGGCGATGCATTAGTCATAGAGCTTCAACATTCTCCTTGGAGGAAGATCTAACCGTGTAATTTCACTATCCACCAAGCGAATCAGGGGAGTATTTGATTTCATTCTTTTACTTTTTTCTTCTACATCTTGTTATTTGAACATTGGGGACAATGTTCATCTTAAGTGTAAGGGGGGGTAAAAGTACGATTTTAGAGAATACAATTGCGCTTGATTTTTGTTTGTTTAATGGTAGATGTGTAATAAAACTGAGATAAATACTTGTTAGGGCAATTTTAGTGCCAAATTTAAAATTTTTTACAACATTTAGGAGTGAAACTTTGGTCTTAATGAGCGTCTCACGGATAGGAGTTATATGACTAGCACAAAACCGTACCACTAAAAAAAATTTTGCCACCCCCAAATATGTGAGGTTCGCCCCTAGAATTGGTAGGAAAAGCATTTATGCTATGATGTGTGTACCGGTAGCACTTAGATTCTAGAACTTGCGTTAGGACCATTCCAAGGCCACAAGTGAGACTACATTCGGTAGCACTTATGTTTGCATTAAATGACCCCTAACTTGTATTTTGATTAGAATAAAAGCGCATTTGCTTGAGGACAAGCAAATCTCAAGTGTAAGGGTATTTGATGAAGCGAAAAGTGTACCGCTTTTAAGGGGTCATTTAAGCCTTAAATCGTATTTATTTGATCAAATATTGCCCTAAATCGTTCCTTTTGTCATTTTAGGTACTTTTGAGGAGAAATCTGGAAAAGGAGGCATTTTGGACGTTTTTGGAGCATAAAAGTGAAGAAAACGACAAAGTCTCAAAAATCGGCTGAAAGTTTGATTGCGTGGTTTTGTAACCTTACAACAGGTTTTACCTCTCGAGGGATCTCAAGAGGCTTACAACCCCACCAGGCAGTGTACCTGACCGATGTAGTATAGTGTAGTGGTAAGTACGGGGGATTGATCGTTCTCCACAGGGAATAGTGTTCGTTAGGTGTGAAAGGCTACTCTAATTAGGTCTAAGGGTTGGGGAAGATTCTTTTTATGTTTTTATAATTTTTATGAAAGCAAGTAAAATCTCGGTTTTGAAGGAGTGGGCGGAATTAGTTGCTAGTCAACTAACCCAAATTACTACAAATGCAAATAAAATAAAATAACAAAAATGAAAAGTGGTGAGAAACTTATGTGTAGAGAAATGTGTTTACTTAGATTTCCTTACTCCCTAACTATCTTGTACCGGTTAATTAGTGTGTATTAGTTGCGTGGATGACGGGTGTATTCCTTAATACCATTCGTGGGGTGGCGTACTTACTTCCCCAAACTCTACAAGCTCCTACTTCACTCCTATGTCGAGCCGGCTAGGAAGCTCCTAACATGGGATCACTAGAATTCGCTTGTGCATTAAATACAACCATAAAAACCTTTAGTACGCGTTTGGTTCATGTTTCTTAAGACGTTCAAGCAAGTTACCGAATAGGAAGTTAGCCAGTTTTCTTAAGCCTAACATAGATAAACAATCATCCAATACAACTAACAACACACTAACAACCAATAATCAATAGCTAGGTTTCATTAGATCTAAGCAAACACAAGATAAAATTAGCCTAACATGTTAAACAAAAGACAAGCATAAGATAGAATCAAACAACACATAGACATATTGAATGATTAATTGATAACTTATCTTTCAATGAAACATGGAAGATCTCAAGGCTAAAAGCCCTGAAAAAGTAGCTAAAATCGTCTTAGGGTTTTATCCCAAAATTCCACACACTAAGCTCTCCCCTAATGACAAAAAATTAGAAAACTATATATAGACTTTTGCATCTGACGGCGTCACCTTATGGATTGTGACGCCGTCACCTCGCCGCTTTTAGGGTTCTCGGATGACCATCTTGACGCCGTCCCTCTTTAATTCTCCAAAATCCGTTCTGGCCTATCAAGGCTTGACGCCCTCACCTCTTGAACGTGACGCCGTCCCCTTATGAATTAAGCCGTGACGCCCTTGATTTAGTTAAAGAGTGACGCCGTCAGAATTCACATGCTAACTCACTGGCCCGTCATGAGTAAATTTCACATCCCACTTTTCTTGCCAAGGCATGACGCCGTCAAGAGATGATTCTGACGCCGTCAAAGGTAAATTTCAGCCGATTTTGAGACTTTGTCGTATTCTTCACTTTAATGCTCCAAAAACGTCCAAAATGCCTCCTTTTCCAGATTTCTCCTCAAAAGTACCTAAAATGACAAAAGGAACGATTTAGGGCGATATTTGATCAAATAAATACGATTTCGAGCTTAAATGACCCCTTAAAAGCGGTACACTTTTCGCTTCATCAAATACCCTTACACTTGAGATTTGCTTGTCCTCAAGCAAATGCGCTTTTATTCTAATCAAAATACAAGTTAGGGGTCATTTAATACTAACATAAAAGTAATTACAACAAATAATCGTTCCACTTCAATCATAATAAGCACGGAGATTACATACTAGCACCTCACAAGTAGTGTTTAGATACTCACATCTCTCAAGTGTCATCAAAATAAATCTCATAAATTAAAACGGAAAATATCTCTCACTACCTGTCATAGCAAATAGATTACCATAGGCTTGGGAAAGGATCGAAAACCTCCTCCACTAGGCGTAAGCACCAAAGATAAACTATCAAAGAGGGCTTTTAAATGGGTTATAACGTTAGGTGTAGGGATATGATAAACACGGTTTTGTTGGATAAGGGATATTTTACTGGTGGCGAGTTAAAGATCTTGATCAATTACATGTACTATACAATGTTGCTAAGCCAAGACTAGACTCGATCTTAAGCTAGAAACGAAATAACAAAATAACAAAAACATAAAACAAACATAAAATAAAACGGGATGGTAGTCCGTATGTTTTTTCTATTTTTTCATTTTCTCATTTTTTTGTATTTTTCTTGATTTTTCGATTTTTTTTTTTTTTTTTTTTTTTTTTTTTTTTTTTTTTTTTTTTTTTGCATACACTTTTGCCCTACCATCCAAAATAATACATCAAAGGGGCGTTGCATTCCCCTTACACTTGAATTTTTACATAACTTTACAATTACTAATCTAATGACTCGAATTAAGATAATTGAAAAACTTGGAGTACTTTTAAAATATTTAGCACATATGGGGGTAATAAATGATGTTCTTCCCCATTACTCCATTACACTAGTACTTTACCCATGAGTCCCAATCGTCCCAAAACAATATGTACAAGGATATGACTCGACTTAGCAACCATGTAATCAACTAGATAATTAACTTGGGTTTAAACAAATGTTGTCACAATAATGCACTAAAAATGAGTGCATACAAGGTAGGCTAAGGCGATTTGGGTGTACATTTAAGTGGGGTGTAACAAATTCTTCCTTTAAGTAAAATGCTTAAAGGTCGAAACGAAAAGATAGGCTCTGAGGGGTGTACTAGGGGTATCGTGTACTAAAAATGAGTACAACGCAAAGGGTGTGGGAGAATTACTTGACCAATGTAGCCAAAGTAATTATAACAAAAACACAGGTGTAAAACAATGGGTTAATCCTAATGCCTCTTATCATGTAGTAAATCTAACTACACGAATGTAGTCTCACTTGTGGCCTTGGAATGGTCCTAACGCAAGTTCTAGAATCTAAGTGCTACCGGTACACACATCATAGCATAAATGCTTTTCCTACCAATTCTAGGGGCGAACCTCACATATTTGGGGGTGGAAAATTTTTTAGTGGTACGGTTTTTGTGCTAGTCATATAACTCCTATCCGTGAGACGCTCATTAAGATCAAAGTTTCACTCCTATATGTTGTAAAAAATTTTAAATTTGGCACTAAAATTACCCTAACAGGTATTTATCTCAGTTTTATTACACATCTACTATTAAACAAACAAAAATCAAGCGTAATAGCATTCTCTAAAATCGTACTTTTACCCTCCCCTTACACTTAAGATGAACATTGTCCCCAATGTTCAAAATAAAAAGATGTAAAAGAAAAAAGTAAAAGAATGAAATCAAATACTCCCCTGATTCGCTCGTTGGATAGTGAAATTACACGGTTAAATCTTCCTCCAAAGAGAATGTTGAAGCTCCATGACTAATGCATCGCCATAAGCTTGATTCCATAAACATCTCCTTGTCCAAAATAACCTGTTAAGCCTGAGAAAACAAACACGAAAACCTGCATAACATCGGCGGGATAAATCTATATATAAGGATATAATGCTTGTGGAATGATAATTTTGCAGATTCCTGGAGATTATAAGTTGGAGATTTTAATAAAAACTTTTTATGAAAACAAAACTTTCAAAAATTTCTGGAAATTAAATCTGACGCCGTCAGGTTATAACCCCTGACGCCGTCAGAAATGACCTGACAAAAATTTTCGTTTTAAGTTCCCGGAAAATTTCTGGAAAAACCTTTACCTTACTTCCTGGAAATCCTGCAAAACATCATTATGACTCGATACAAGCATTTGACTCAAACAAATACTAATATGTATGCTAATTTATTATTATTACGATTCATGTTAATTTGTGTTCTAATAAACCGATTTAGATTTCCCTTACACTTAACTTTTGCAAAATACCTTTATATGTAGTTAAGACGAAGTTAAAAACAACATAAAGCATTTTAACAAATTAGTTTTTAACATGAATCAATAATAATAAAAATTAAACACGCATACGGAAACAAATAAAATCAAACAAACAAATAAATAAACACACAAAGCAAATAAACCATGGGCTGCCTCCCAAGAGCGCTTGTTTTTGTTCGAGTCACGAGCCTGACTCTACCCTTATTTAATGGATAAAGGAGAGGTTTTCCCTACACTTAGGATTAAGTGCGGGTGATAGTAGCGATACACACCAGCTCGGTAGGAGTATGCCACGTGAGGAAAGAGTGGTGGATGAATTATATGCTCAAAGGGGTGTGCTCCTTTCATCATAACCTTGCCTAGTTCACTTTGGTCAATGGGTGATTTTGAGTTTCCTCCTAAAAAGGGATCATCTTCTATCAACTTCGAGAGACTCCTAGTTGGGAATCCATCTTGACCTAATAAACCCGGTTTAAACCCATAATGTTTCTTGTGATCAATCATGAATGGGTGATGTAAGTATGTAAGGTCATGTTTCACTCCTATATTGGCTTCCTCTCTACAAGGCTTAGAGTCTACTACCTCCAACATAAAACTACCCGGACTATATGGTTTGATGGGTGGATCGGGACCTAATTCAATTCCTAAGTTCACATCTAAGGATGGAAGATTAGGTAACGGTTTTGGTTTAGGCTCCGGTTCATCAAAACTAGGAACTTCCATTGAACTAAAAGGAAGGTTATGACTACAAGTATTCAAACCTATTTCTTCTAGTTTTGTTTCTTCCAAAGGTTCTACTTCAATTGGGGTTCCTATAGTCCCTTCTACATCTTCCGGGTAAGTCACGGGCGGTGTGTGTGCCTCAAATGATGGTAGGACTTGTGGGGTATTTGGCGGGCTTGGATTTTCTACTTTATCATCCATCTTATCAAGATCACCTATATCCTCAACATGTGTGTCATTATGATCCAACCCTAACATTTTCCCAAGTATCTCAAGTGCTTCTCTAGGCATCTTAACTTCTATATCCGAATCATAAGGATCATCCTCAATATTATGACTGCTATATTCAAATTGCCCAAAAGATTCATCATGTGTTTCTTGAGATTCATCATCATCGATCATAAAACCTAGGTCTTTTTGATCAATGTGATCATGTTCGGCTAAATCCTCCATCACATCAAGGTCACCTATGTGTTTGTTTTGTACTATGGCATTACACGACAACCACTTAGGTATCTCAACACTAATGTATTCATCCCCAAACAAACTTGTTTCATGATCCAGGAAATTTATATTCAATTGACTTGTACTAACGTTTGTTGGGTTGTCTACCCTATAATAATATTGGGCACAATCTTCTATGGCATCCCATGCTTCTTCAGCACTTAATTCCCTAAAGTCCCCGTTGGCAAAATCCTCAATGCGCATTTGGTCATATTGGCCAACACGATAGTAAAAGGTTCGGGTTAGGGATGCTAAAGCGAAACTATGATGAGGGAATTTTCGGAGTAAATTTCTAAAACGAGTCCATGCATCATATATGGGTTCATCTCGATATTGTTTGAAATTCGAGATGTCAATAGGGTAGAATGGCCTTTGTGGTTGGTGGTATGGTGGATTCGCGTACTCCATAATGGTGAACGGAAGAGTCAATGGAAATTACGAACAAACACACAAAGAAAAAGATAGACTAAAGAAAACCTAAAAATAAAAATAAAATCTTACTAGAAAGGAATCTAGCAAGTAGACCTAATAGAAATAAAAATTCAACCTAAACAATAACTATTCCCCGGCAGCGGCGCCAAAAACTTGATTGCGTGGTTTTGTAACCTTACAACAGGTTTTACCTCTCGAGGGATCTCAAGAGGCTTACAACCCCACCAGGCAGTGTACCTGACCGATGTAGTATAGTGTAGTGGTAAGTACGGGGGATTGATCGTTCTCCACAGGGAATAGTGTTCGTTAGGTGTGAAAGGCTACTCTAATTAGGTCTAAGGGTTGGGGAAGATTCTTTTTATGTTTTTATAATTTTTATGAAAGCAAGTAAAATCTCGGTTTTGAAGGAGTGGGCGGAATTAGTTGCTAGTCAACTAACCCAAATTACTACAAATGCAAATAAAATAAAATAACAAAAATGAAAAGTGGTGAGAAACTTATGTGTAGAGAAATGTGTTTACTTAGATTTCCTTACTCCCTAACTATCTTGTACCGGTTAATTAGTGTGTATTAGTTGCGTGGATGACGGGTGTATTCCTTAATACCATTCGTGGGGTGGCGTACTTACTTCCCCAAACTCTACAAGCTCCTACTTCACTCCTATGTCGAGCCGGCTAGGAAGCTCCTAACATGGGATCACTAGAATTCGCTTGTGCATTAAATACAACCATAAAAACCTTTAGTACGCGTTTGGTTCATGTTTCTTAAGACGTTCAAGCAAGTTACCGAATAGGAAGTTAGCCAGTTTTCTTAAGCCTAACATAGATAAACAATCATCCAATACAACTAACAACACACTAACAACCAATAATCAATAGCTAGGTTTCATTAGATCTAAGCAAACACAAGATAAAATTAGCCTAACATGTTAAACAAAAGACAAGCATAAGATAGAATCAAACAACACATAGACATATTGAATGATTAATTGATAACTTATCTTTCAATGAAACATGGAAGATCTCAAGGCTAAAAGCCCTGAAAAAGTAGCTAAAATCGTCTTAGGGTTTTATCCCAAAATTCCACACACTAAGCTCTCCCCTAATGACAAAAAATTAGAAAACTATATATAGACTTTTGCATCTGACGGCGTCACCTTATGGATTGTGACGCCGTCACCTCGCCGCTTTTAGGGTTCTCGGATGACCATCTTGACGCCGTCCCTCTTTAATTCTCCAAAATCCGTTCTGGCCTATCAAGGCTTGACGCCCTCACCTCTTGAACGTGACGCCGTCCCCTTATGAATTAAGCCGTGACGCCCTTGATTTAGTTAAAGAGTGACGCCGTCAGAATTCACATGCTAACTCACTGGCCCGTCATGAGTAAATTTCACATCCCACTTTTCTTGCCAAGGCATGACGCCGTCAAGAGATGATTCTGACGCCGTCAAAGGTAAATTTCAGCCGATTTTGAGACTTTGTCGTATTCTTCACTTTAATGCTCCAAAAACGTCCAAAATGCCTCCTTTTCCAGATTTCTCCTCAAAAGTACCTAAAATGACAAAAGGAACGATTTAGGGCGATATTTGATCAAATAAATACGATTTCGGGCTTAAATGACCCCTTAAAAGCGGTACACTTTTCGCTTCATCAAAGTTACCTTTGACGGCGTCACAATTAACTCTGGACGGCGTCATGCTTTGGCAAGAAAAAGTGGACGTGAAATTTACTCATGATAGGCCAGTGAAAATAGCATGTGAATTCTGACGGCGTCACGCTTTAACTTGATCAAGGGCGTCACGGCTTAAATCAAAGAGGGACGGCGTCACGTACAAGTTCTGACGGCGTCAAGCCTTGATAAGCCAGAATGGATTTTTGAAGAGCTAAAGAGGGACGGCGTCAAGAAGGTCATCCGGGAACCCTAGAAGCGGCGAGGTGACGGCGTCACAATCCATAAGGTGACGCCGTCAGATGCAAAAGTCTATATATAGTTTTCTAATTTTTTGTCATTAGGGAGAGCTTAGTGTGTGGAATTTTGGGAGAAAACCCTAAGACGAATTCAGCCTCTTTTTCAAGGCTTTTTGCCTTGAAATCTTCCATGTTACATTGAAGATAAGTTATCAATTAATCATTCAATATGTCTATGTGTTGTTTGATTTTATCTTATTCTTGTCTTTTGTTTAACATGTTAGGCTAAATTTATCTTGTGTTTGCTTAGATCTAATGAAACCTAGCTATTGATTATTGGTTGTTAGTGTGTTATTAGTTGTATTGGATGATTGTTTATCTATGTTAGGCTTAAGAAAACTGGCTAACTTCCTATTCGGTAACTTGCTTGAACGTCTTAAGAAACATGAACCAAATGCGTACTAAAGGTTTTTATTGTTGTATTTAATGCACAAGCGAATTCTAGTGATCCCATGTTAGGAGCTTCCTAGCCGGCTCGACATAGGAGTGAAGTAGGAGCTTGTAGAGTTGGGGAAGTAAGTACGCCACCCCACGAATGGTATTAAGGAATACACCCGTCATCCACGCGACTAATACACACTAATTAACCGGTAAAAGATAGTTAGGGAGTAAGGAAATCTAAGTAAACACATTTCTCTACACATAAGTTTCTCACCACATTTTCATTTTCGTTATTTTATTTTATTTGCATTCGTAGTAATTTGGGTTAGTTGACTAGCAACTAATTCCGCCCACTCCTTCAAAACCGAGATTTTACTTGCTTTCATAAAAAAATATAAAAACATAAAAAAGAATCTTCCTCAACCCTTAGACCTATTAGAGTAGCTTTTCATACCTAACGAACACTATTCCCTGTGGAGAACGATCAATCCCCCGTACTTACCACTACACTATACTACATCGGTCAGGTACACTGCCTGGTGGGGTTGTAAGCCTCTTGAGATCCCTCGAGAGGTAAAACCTGTTGTAAGGTTACAAAACCACGCATCAGAGGCGGAGGAGCTTGTTAATTATTAGCATAAAAAGGGACTTAAAAAAAAAAAAAAAAAAAAAAAAAAAAAAAAAAAATGTTTATCTAACTTGTCACTTTTTGTTGTTTTGTGTAGCCTTTTTTTTTTTTTTTTTTGCTATTAAAACGCTAAATTTTCAAATTTCTATCTTTGTGTGTATTTGTTCATGTACAACGATCATTTTACCCTCCGATATTAACAGAGTGGTTAAAAACGTAAAAGTAGAATGGTCAAAAAATATACACAAATGTCAATATTTGAAAGCTTTGTGTTTAATAGCAAAATTAAATGAAAGCTACTCACAACAACGGAAATAGACAAGTTACATAAAAAAATTTATTATTATCCCAAAAATTATTACTGAATGTATGTAAAACTAATATGTGCTTTAGTTATTTTGTGCTCAGTTACAAAGGTTTCTATTATTTGTCATACACATGTAGTTATGTTCTATCGGAGTCCACAAGATTTTAATCTTTGACCTTAGCCTTATGTCAGATGATCAAGTTAGTTAATTACTTAATAATTTGCAGGGTATCAATAGAAAAAAAATTAAGACAACCATTGCCTTGTCTGATAATGGTAGGAAATGTAGACCATCCTTATATGATTGTGTTCACCTTATATGGTAAATAATTTTCTCGTTAATACTACGTATAGAATTAATTTCGATTCTATTTATGGATCCTAGGCACTACAGTGGAATAATCTTTCTGATGTCAACAAGGTTTATTGGTAAGGACTAAGGGGCTGTTTCTTTTTTACTAAATGGGGAGAGAAGGTGGTTCTCAATGTGGGTCCACGTCTGATTTAGCCTCTTATTGGGGAGGAGGTTCTTTTTTTTGCCTTGTGGATATAGAGGAATTAAAGGAAATTTGTGGGCTCAAAAGAGAAAAAAAACAATATTAAATTTGTGGAACCCACCTTCTCTCCCCATTTAATAAAAAAGAAACAGCCCCTAAGGCCGGACACAATAAGGGGGGACTGGCCCTCATTTTATCCGTCCACGTCAGATTTTTATTTCCGGTGACTCACAGACGATTGGTTGTCACAGTAAAGGCGACATTCATTTTTTTTTTATTATTATTTTTTTAAATCATATTTTTTTTATATTTTCAAAAAAACCCTATTCAATTTCATAATTCAATTTCAAACTAAAAGTTACAGTACGAGTGGGATAAACAAAATTCAAATTCAAATTCAAATTCAATTTCAAGTTCAAAAATTTCCCTATGTATACCCACACTCTGCTTTGTTTCTCACACACACAACTTCATATCAAATTCTCTCAACAATGTCTCAAGAAAACTTCTCCCAACAATTTCCCGGAAACAACTTCTTCCAACAATTTCCCGAAAACAACTTCTCCCAACAATTTCCCGAAAACACGGTTAACACTCCACCAACACATATCATTCCGTTTTTCCCAACGGAAGAGGAACCGGTTGAGGAACAAGAAGACAATCTGTTTCAGCTTACTGAGGAAGAGCAACGACTACTTCTTCAGGAAGAAGAAATATTGAGAGAAATTGAAGAAAACGAAGCACGAGAGGAAGCTGCTCGTAGGGAGTAGGAAGCAAGGGAAGAACAATACCGCAAGGACAACTCGTTTGACATTATGTACAACGAGTAGGAAGAGAGCACGGTTGCAGAGAGGTATACTTCTTACGACGAGGGTTATAACACAGATTAATCTATGTGTATCGTAATTTGTATTTTCATTTTCATTTCTGTATCGTAGTTTGTATTAATCTGTAATTCACATTTTCAATTCAATGTTTAATGTATTTTCACTTCTATATCAAATAGGATTTAAATATTTTAACATTACAATACCAAATTTAAGAAGCATTACAAGTTTTATAGTGCATGAATTATGTTTATTGGAAAAAAAATGAAGTAAACGAAATAAACAAAACTTGGACGAAATAAACAAAACACAAAATTTGGATGAAACTTGGACGATTTAGATCGCAGGGACGACCCAAATCTCCAAAAAATGGCAATCGATCGATCGTGAATTCATGCCACGGTAGGAACGATCGATAGCGACCACAAAGTTGATCGATCATTTTCTTCCTTCCTATTTTGATGGATCCTCCACCACCCTTGATATCGTCGAGTGTTGGAACCATGTTTTCTTAGTAATCTTGATATCAATTGTAGATTCTGGTCTCAATTCTTGAATGTAATGGTCGAGATGAATAAATCGCAGTGTTTATTATATGCTACAAGTATAAAAAAAATGAAGTAATAAGTACACAGTACGTAAACAAAGATCGCCATTCTTGGATAATTAAAGATTAATTGCTTGAAATTAACAGATAACAGACACGCATAACTACGGAACGCATGGAAACAAAAGCTAATACTGCATGCAGCCTAATAGCTTACGAAAGTGATGGAGCAATGGTATGATCTACACGGGCTATAAGTATAGTATTTCGATTTTCAATATGAGTTTTTAACTAATATAGGATGGGAAATTTGTAAAAGTGACATCTACAATTACGCTTATTTTTACATTTACTCAATTTGTGGCATATTATTAAAATTATCTCCTTTTTTTTAAAAAAAATATTCTGATATTACTCTTATCATTGTTTATTTTAATATAGACAAAGAACCGACAATGCACACAACTACCGTATTAGCCTCTGCACATTAACATAACATTACTGTTGGTGCAAATGATGGCAAAGATCTCTTTTATATTTTAATGATATGATTATAAATATATATTATGAGACACTTAAAATCACTAGCGATAGCTTGAAACTGAAATCGCACAAACCACCATGCCTGGAACGGTGACGCGCCACAGCCAGCAAACCAGGTTCTGTTTGTGTGCGTTCGGTTTTTCAAAGTTGTCTTTCCTCTTACCTGACAAAAGTTTGGTCTTTCAATACAGGTTTATACATGATACTTAAGAAGTTATATAAATTCGCAACATGATTGAGACTTAGAAAGACGACCAAAATACCTCCTCCCGTTTTACAAAACGTCAACTAAAAAATCTTTTCTAAAACCCCAACTCATAGCCCATTAGCCAACCTTAAATGTTTTATCAAACTAGGAGATTCAACTTTTTTTTTTCTTTTTTTTTTTTTTTTTTTTTTAGTAGGAGATTCATGTTTTCGCAAAAACATCAAGTGAAAACATACAAATGTCTATAATCTTTTTGCATGACTTAGCTAATCACGTAACGGGTCTACTCTTTTATTAGTCATACAAGTTAATGTCACTTTTCGTAAATGCAATTCTCTCTTATGGGTTAGTGCTTTACTAAGATGGTGAAGATGATATAGTAAACTGGGAATATATAATTGAAATTCAAAGTAAAAACACGAAAAACCCTCATGTGCTACGAGCTGATCACAGAAAAATGTTTGCATCGGTCGTCCTTAGTTGTGTATTTTTTCTAACGTTTGCTCATGAAACGATGTAAGATACTCAACTTATCTAACATGGATGTAATCTGTAAAATTTTACAAACCACAAGGATACGGTTAAAGGATTATTAATGTCATAACTAACATAATCGTTCATTGATAAAAGCTTGATATAATTCCAACATGTCCAGAGCTCGTGAGATTGATACTTTGAAGATTAAAAATTGTTTTTGTCATATCATAGTGCTTATTGACAATTGACAAATAGAAATTTCTCATCAAATTGTCATGTTCTGATTGAACAACGAATTATCATATTACCCAAATGCTCCATCCAATATTAAAGAACAAGAAGTTTACAAATTACAAGAACATTCATAATTGCGAAAACTATTTTTCTGGTGACAATATGTTGAGTCAAGGGTAACCAGCTCACTAAGGATGTGTCGTTTATGCTACTTTGCCTTTGCAAATCCAACTCTAGTCTTCCCTTGATCGAATATAGTGTGGTAACTCCTCATGAAAACATCTCCCAAGATCCTAAAACACGACCTCAGATATTACTTCACAGTTCAAACAATATACCGAAAACCTGGGACGAAGCTAGGGAAGATCTAAGAGGTGACAAAATCTGTGGATCGAAAACAGTTGCTACCATTTTATGCTCATGTTTTTGTGTAGGTTTGTGTATAATTATCTATTAGTATGAAAAGAATTGGATAACACCTAATTTGGATTTGAATGGCCTTTTAGTTCGTTTGACATGTTACAATTCATTGGCAAATAAATATATATATCAAAATGCCACCTCTAGTCTCTGTCCCTGCTAAAACCATGCATGCCTACACAACACGTGGAAATGAACACACGTACCATTGAGGAGTACGGAGGTCACGGAATAATGGCAAGAAGGAGCTAACACAATAAGCATGATGACCCCAACCGATCTTAACAAGGTACTACAAACACCATGCGCTTAATGAGAATTAGAAAAGATTATGAGCTGAGTGATAAGAATGTGTTTAAGTTAGAATGGTACCTCATGCGGTGAAAGAGCAAAATCTTTGCCACCAATGGTAAAAGAAACTTTAGGCATGGACTCCACGTGAAAACAGTTAAACTGTGAGTTTCATAAACGTGTTAGTACGTGTCTATGAGAACAACAACAAATACTGTAATAATAGAAAACAGGAAACATATGTAACATTATATCCAATACTTTAGTGACCTTTTGTAGAAAAGGATCATATTTGTGTTGTCTAACAGCAGAATTGGATGGCTGAATAGCAATGCCAGTTGCTTGAATAGCATCATTAATATCAGCGATGAGGTCCTACATGTAGAAATTACATAACTTAATTAGTGCATTCACTCAGATTATTACAATACAAATTCAAGGAAATGTAAGTATAGATGACGCATACCAACGGGCCTCTAATGAACGAAGCTCCAGGGGTTACAATAGCAGTAAATCCAATGTCACCCCCTGTGCAAGGAAAACGATTTATCTCCCCAATTGCAACAAATAGAAATGAAAACTCTAGTTAACTAAGGTTTTCATTTTATAATTCCCTCAAGCTAAGAATGACCAGAATTTTGTATCAATTAATTCACTGAACTCAGTTAACAAATTGTTTTGTATGTTCATTTCGTTGTGAATTTTGTGATGAGTCTTCTATTCTTGTTGTTGCTTAGCCAATAACTAAATTTGGTGAGTTATATCTCTTACATTTATAACCGGTTGACCAAGTGAATTAGAAGTTTAGTGATCGACTTGGTACAAAATTAGTATGATATGTAAGATAGGAAAAATGAATTAACGTGACTATACCAGTTGATTTGCCATTTATAAGAACATCGTCCAAATCGAACTATCATGGAGTAAAACATCAAGATTAGATATGCTTAATTATCAGCATATTAAAAGAAGCAGCAATGCATGTGGTAGAATAACAAACCTGCCAAGAATCCGTTTGTGTGATCGGAACGAAAGTATGGTAGCCCTCATAGTGGTTAGAATTTACACCACCAAAAATAACTTCACCTCCTTCTTTTTCATTGGCATCACGGCTCAACCAAAATGAGAACAATGGAGACCAAACTGAACCTTGTCTCCTCATATTCTCCCTGATTAGTAATTAAATAAAACTTTAGTATAAATGAATATGTTAGTAAAGTTAATTATATTGTCTTGAGAAATAAATGTACCAGACTGGTATATCATCTCCATCATAAACCTCTCTGAACCCAAGTCCAAGTACACCGTCAAACTTTGCCTTCTCAAATACTACGCTATGTTCCTTGGTTACCTCGATAAATGCCTGTTCACATATCAAATTTTCTACTTCTTAACAATATAGAATCCTAGAGCAAAACATGTGAAAAATGCTTAAACAAAGTTCATATTCACCTGGTCGTTTATATAGACATCCCCTATTTGAACAGTGTCTTTGCTAACAAATCCAGCTATTGGTCCACTACCATATACAATTTCAGCATATGTCCCTGTACGTGTGGACAGTTATATATACACAAGTCATACAACTCAATAATATTTTGTGTTACTACATGTTATAAAAAAATTTGTGTTCGAAACTGTAAATGATCAAGCAACATATTAGTTTCCTAAGATTTGTTGAAATTGACTTACCATTTCTCTCGTATGTCTTTGACGTTCTTGAATCATATCTTGAATGAAACCGGCATGCCTTCTACAGAAATGTTCAACGGTAAGTCATTCGCGTAGAATAGAAATACAGTAACAAATTAATCAATGCATCTAAATAACAGAAACTCACCGAGAAGTGACACTTTGACGACGGTACCCATAGATCAGAGCTAGTAGTGTCAAAAGCAACAGTGAAATTTTGAGGTGGGGTGCCAATGCTGATTTCACCATAATACTGAGTGCTCATGTAGTTCTTTAACCGTATGATATTGTCAATTCCATAAGGCATAGTACGAACTTTCAAGGAATGACTCAACTCTGAGCGTGAAACAACACTAGCGTCGTTCGTTTTCAGCTTTTTCAAATTAATTCTAATGTGCCCATCAGTCGATGCAGACATGATCATGCAAGGATAGAAACACGATGCATAAATGAGGAAAATTGCAACGGTTTTTGTATTATGTCCCATGTTTTCCTACAGATAAATGTACAAAGTGTGGTTAGTTAATAACAAGAAACAACAAACAGAAAAAACTTACATTTCTTTGATATTAACTTAACATATGTGCATGTCGGCATACAAATCACAAATCACAGAATATCTTCAATAAGTAGAGTATAAACTATTCAAGAATTTATTATTGTAGTAACAAAATAGTACTAAATATGAAAATAATAGGTAAATTAATTTGATTTAACCATTGCCCAATGGGCAATGTTTAGCAAAAACCCTTATTAAAAATAGAAAATACATGTTAATGCCCAATATTTTGTTGCTGTTACTAGCTACACGGTATATATTCATTTACATATTTGGTCGAAAGTTGTATAATTAATTCTTGTGGACATATATTTCATATTTGGTAACTTTTTTAAAGTGTATTTCAAAATTAACGTTATTGTATATTTTGAATCCAGTCATTATTCATTAACAATTGCTACTACTATTAATTACTTAGCATTTACTGTATTCAAGCTTTGCAAACAACACACGTACTGGTTTATATGAATTCATCAATCATTAATTCACTATAGATTTAAAAAAAAAAAAAAAAAAAAAAAAAAAAAAAAAAAAAAAAACGCTCATGATAAATACTAACATGCATGTTTAGAATATAAAAACTATACCAGCTATTCTTGATTTAAGCTGGAAATTGAAATACACCGGTGTTGGAATAATCTGGACAAAAATTCCCACATGTTAAAATATCCTTTTCAAACTTTTGAAGTGTGACAGCAGCTTCATTTAAAAAAAAAAGAAAAAAAAAAAATAAATAAATAAAAAAATTCCCTAGATAAACAATACTAAGAAGAAAAAAAATATAAACATACAATTTGATAAAGGAACCATACGAAATGAAATATTAATATAAAATCTGAACAATAAAGATCATGTGTTGTACCCGATTCTCACGATTATAGATTGTAATTACTAATTACACTGTAATTTTATAGTTACATAGTCCATGCAGTCGATCCGCACATATTTTTTCACTTATTGCTCGCTCAAATTCGTTTACGAAATTTAGTTATACAGTGATTATTTAAAATATTCTGTATAGAAATTGTTGGTAAATCAAAGAATATATCAATACTTTCAAAATAATAATAATAATCGCTACCTGGTGGTTTGTCCGTTGGGTAAAACCGGGTAGCGGTTTGATCAGTGGGCCCCACGCCCTGCTGTTTTGCCTTCACTTGCGATAGGCAGTTTTGACTTTTGTTACCCAGGTAGTGATTTGCTTACTTTTCAAAAAAAAAAAAAAAAAAGCAGTTTTGACTTTTGTTACCCAGGTAGTGATTTGCTTCATGGCCCACGTGTTTGGTTACCTTTTCAGAAAATATTAGACCTTGCGTGTTGGTTGCTACGTGGGCCCCACCTTTCCAGCGGTTTTGTTTAATTATAAAGTGGACTTTGCTTTTTGTTTTTGGGCTTAGCAGTTTGTCTTATTTGGCTGCGTTTTGACTGCGGTTTATTTAAAAAAAAAAAAAAAAAAAAAAATTCTATGGCAATCGTTCGGTTTCATTGTCCTTTCGCGGGGTTAAGTGGTTGTCAGGATGGTAATGAAAATGGACTCACCAAAACCTCGTTGATCACTCATCTTCGAGATCGTCATTTCTGTGGGGATGCGTTGGCCACCACCAAACTTTCATTGGCTACTAATCTTGCCGTTTTTGAGGCGGCTGAGGTCACGCTGAAACGTATGGGACTTTGGTTATGTGGAAATTGTTTTAAGACGCATACTTTTCGTTCGAAATGTCGGCATGGACCTGATTTTGTGCCACCCCCTGATGGTGGTGACAATGTTGTTAGGTTTGTGCTGTTTGATCTTGCCAAACCACAAGTCCCTTCTTCGATCCAAATTACTCGTGGTGAGGACTCGGTTTTGGCGGAACATGATGGTTTTGATCTACAATTGCTTGACACCTTGCTCTCTAAAGGGTTGCACACGGTCAAATCTATCCCCCAAAGTGTCGGTTGGGATTCTCTCGCGTATTGAAAGGAGCCCTCGATAAGGTGATCTGCACACCTGAGGACATTTCCTGTTGGGTTAGCCTGTTAGCCCTGCCTCTCTGTCTCCTTAAAACCTTTTGCCCGAGGAGTAACATGGAGTGCAGGTCTGCTATTAAACGCCAACGCCAAGAAGAATACATCGCTAATGCCATTCGCTCTTGGGGTACGTCTGGGGGTAGGTTGCAGCTTGTTAGAGAGGTTTTAGCCGAACCCTCCCCTGCATGGGCTAATATTGATGAGGACACTGTGGATTTGGGTGAGCGTAATATCAAGCAATGTAAGAGGAAGATTTGTGATGGTCATTATTCTGCGGCTGTCAGAGTTCTTTCTTCTTCAGGTGTTGCTCCTTATAATGATACTACTCTCGAGGATTTAAAAGCTAAACATCCTTTCAAGTCTGCTCCTGCTCGGCCTGATATACCGCTTGATCATCATAACCTCATTGCATCTCCTGCTGTGGTTCTTGATATGATTAGGAGTTTCCCCCGTGGTACCTCTTGCGGTCGAGATGGTTTGCGTGCCCAACACCTTTTGGACTGTTTGAGTGGTGCTGCTGTGGCTGTTTCAGATGAATTTATTGCCTCTATCACCTAAGTAGTGAATCTGTTTCTCGGTGGCCAATGCCCCAGGGCGTTGGGTGAATATATTGCTAGTGCTCCCCTCACACCGCTGATTAAGCCAGGAGGTGGTATCCGTCCCATTGCCGTGGGGACCATTTGGAGGCGCTTAGTATCCACGATTGGTGCTTCCTTGATTGGTCATTCCTTAGATGGCTATTTGAACGATCTACAGTTTGGCGTTGGGGTGTCTGGAGGAGGGGAAGCTATTCTTCACGCTGTGAATCGGTTCCTTGAAGAATGTGGGGGTAAGGTGGGTCTTTCGATGTTACTGGTGGATTTCAAAAACGCCTTTAATTTGGTGGATCGGGAGGTTATGCTACAGGAGGTTCGCCTTCGCTGCCCTGCTATTTCACGCTGGGTGGAATTCTGCTAATCCAGCCCAGCTAGACTTTATTATGGGGAGCACATCTTATGGTCGCACCAAGGGGTGCAACAAGGGGACCCACTCGGACCTCTACTTTTTGCCTTAGTGTTACACCCCCTGGTTCGCAAAATTAGAGACTCTTTTGATCTTGCTCTCCAAGCGTGGTACCTGGATGATGGCACTATTATTGGTGACACTCTGGTCGTGGGGAAGGTCTTAGATCTTATTATGTCAGATGGACCTAGTCATGGCTTGCACCTTAACGTGGATAAAACTGAGGTTTTTTGGCCAACCGAGGACCCTAGAAGCAGGCTCGCAGGTGTCTTTCCGCCTAATATTGCTCGCCCTTTACGTGGTGTTAAATTATTGGGTGGGCCGGCTAGCGTGGACTTTGAGTTTAGTAGTGGGCTTGCTATGAAAAGGGTTTCTAAAACCATCGAGCTTATGGATGCCGTTGCTAGGCTTAATGATCCTCAATGTGAGTTGCTCCTTCTTCGGACTTGTGCCGGTATTTCAAAGTTATACTTCTCTATGCGCACATGTTCTCCCCGGGTCTTTGAGGGTGCCCAGACTTCGTTTGATGCGGCGCTTCGTTCCTCTTTGAAACTTATTGTCACTACTTCTGGACCTGGGTTTGGGGATTGGCAATGGAGATTGGCCACGCTTCCGTTTGAGTTTGGGGGGCTTGGCGTATATTCTGCAGGTGATGTCTTGAATTATGCTTTTCTTGCATCTAGACTCCAATCTGCTAGCTTACAGGCTAAGCTCCTCCAACAGTCGGGCATAGCAAATCATGGATCTTCCTTCAATGACGCTCTGTGTACTTTTAACGCGAAAATGGAGTTCAACCTCTTAAGTAACCCGAATGAGATCGCTGCCCCCAAACTTATGAAGAAATTGGCAGATATATATTTCACACGTGTTGCTAAAACGGCTGAATCCACCTTTGGCCTATCCGCTCGACAGACAGCGCTTTGGAGATAGCAACGAGAAGACTACACCTCTGATTGGCTTAGGGTGTCCCCGATATCTGGGTTGGGGCAGACTATGAACGCTAGGACTTACCGGTGTGTTTTATGCTACCGCTTGGGTGTCCCCCTGTTCTCGGTCCAGATGACGTGCTCTGCTTGTTCCAGGGTATTTGCGGGAGACATTTACGGTGATCATGCTGTGTCCTGTGCTGGTATTATTGGTATTAAGCACCGGCACAATGTGGTGCGCGACACTCTTGCTGATATTTGCTCTCGGACAGGGATCTCGGCTCGCAAAGAGGTTGACATTGGCCTTTGTGGAGAAAGAGACCATAGCTTACGCCCAGCTGATGTATTGCTCTATTCTTGGGATGGTGGGCAGGATGTGTGTGTCGATTTGACATGGTCGTCTCCCCTGACGCAATCAGGAATGATCGATTTTGTGCCAGGACGAGTAGTGGTTGAAGCAGCACAGCGCAAACGTGTCAAATATGAGAGCAAATGTGCCGACATTGGATATGGGTTTCTTCCCTTCTCATTCTCTTCTTTGGGGGAACTTGGGGAGGATGCAGCAACCCTACTGAAACGGATCAGAAGGTTCTCCGTAACTCAAGATGTAACCTCTCGTAATTTTCCCTATGAATAGTAAATGCTAATAAATGATTAACGAATTATTAAGTTATTTAATAACCATTTCTACTTACAACAAATTTTTTTTTGTTATTTATGCTATATTATTTTAATAACAACGATACTTGTGATTACCGTTTACCTAGAAACGATGCTTACACACGAGCCTTGATAGTCTAAAAATCGCGAAGATTACATAAAACAATTAACGTTTAATACTTAACGTCTATACATTTCGTCAATTAACCGAACGTGATCAAATACATTCCCGAGCTCACGAAAATTTTCACAAATACTCAGTAACTATATTGGATCTCGACTCAATACCCGATAAATACCAAATGGGCTGCTAGACTCATTGGGCCTCAGCCCAATAATTTGGCAAACCGAACACACCAATCGGACCCTTAGTATTATTATTATTTTCATTTATTGGGCTAGTCCACCAGTCGAGCCCAAAACGCAAACCAAAGCCCACGAATTTAACCCAACATATATAATCCCAACTATTAAACTCGAC